>PVKA01036322.1:0-21933 GCA_004027165.1 Ctenomys sociabilis
TAGAGTCCATCTATTCCAATTTTCTGTAGGACCTTGAAGATGAATGAGTGTTGGACTTTTCAAAAGTCGTCTCTGCATCAGTTGAGATGATCATGCGGTTTTTAGATTTCAGTCTATTAATATAGTGTATTACATTTATAGATTTTCAAATATTGAACCATCCTTGCATCCCTGGGATGAATCCTACCTGGTCATGGTGTATGATCTTCTTGATGATTTGCTGTATTCTATTTGCCAGGATTTTGTTGAGTATTTTTGCATCTATGTTCATGAGGGAGATTGGCCTGTAGTTCTCTTTTTTGGTTGTGTCTTTCCCTGGTTTTGGAATCAGTATTATACTTGCCCCCAGAAATGATTTTGGAAGGACTGTTTTTGATGTAATTCAGGTATAAAAAATAAGATACACAAACAGCTACACTCTCTTAATTTACTGATAATGGACATATGCTATAATAATGTCTGTAAGTATAATATCATATATGCACCTTCTATGATACCAAAACATTATGAAAACAGTTTGCAGTGTATTAATTTATCAAATCCATCTTGTCAAGGTTTCTTAAAACTGTCTCATTGATATTTGTACTTCAAAAAAATTGAAAATTAAAAAAAAAACAAAATATAAAGTAAAATAGTCTTAAAGACTGCAGTTTCCTGTAGGGGAAAGATTTGCAGTTTTATAAGGCTTTCTACTACTGTGTATAAAAACTATGAATAGGTCTCTGATGGTTAAAATGTAGAATTATATTTTAAGCTTTGTCCTGGTAAAGTGGAAATTTAGCCTTGAGTACCATCTCACTTCATGATGTTCAGTCCCTGCCTGCTACCTTTCCCTTGTTTTATTCAGGTAATACAAGCCTCTCCTCACAAACTCTGCAATTCCTGAATGGTAGGTTCTAATCGAATAGGCAATGGAAGCAGAATCTTACTCTTCCTGATTTAAATACAAATAGGAGAGGTATGAGCTAGATGCAATGATCCCTAATCCACGGGAAAATATTTTTAAGACTTAATGAAACTCTGTAGAGCTGATGATGGAGAATGGAGCAAGGAGAAAGCATTGTGTGGGCTTCAGGATGACATTACCCATTTGTCTTTGAAGGTAGAAAAATGTATACAGGGCTTGAGAGATACCTCAGTGGAACAAGTGCCTACCTGGCAAGCTCAAGGTCCTGGGTTCAATCCCTGGTCTGGAACAGTGTGTGAAGGCACATGTCACGTTCCCGGCACTGGGGAGACTGACGCAGGAGGATCACTAAGAGTCCAATCTGCATAGCGAACCCTATATCCAAAATATTTTTCTAAATGTGTACATGTGAGAATGCTTAATAAGATGTACTTTGCATGCATTAAATATAAGACTGCAAATTAAAAAAAAAAAAAAAAAAAAAAAAAAAAAAAAAAAAAAAAAAAAAAAAAAAAAAAAAAAAAAAAAAAAAACAACAACAGCAGAAGGGTATAGAGGAACTTAGACCAGAATTAACACCTGAAAAAAAAAAAAGAAATTTTTGAATACATACCATCTGAAGTAATGAATCAAATTCAGAAACGTATGGGGGAAACCCAATACCCAACCAGAAGTGCAGAGAACACCATTCCAGCTGAAACATGTAAATTAACAGCGTCGCAAAGAAAAAAAACAACAGCAGAAAGGTAAAGGGGAACTCTTATTTAGAAATAATTTCTAAAATGAAAAAAAAATTCTTTGAAATCATAGCATCTGAAGTAGAGAATTAATTCCGGAAATATACAGAGGAAACCCAATTTGGAAAAAACTCTGCAGTAAAAGAATTAACAACTACCTGTAATGAAGACATTGATAAAAAACTAGAGGAGATCAGAAATAGGATGGAATCCTGCAATGAACAATACAGGAAAGAAATACATTGCATGAAGCAGAGTCAAAGAGATATAGAAGAACTCAATCATGAGTCTACACAATTGTTTGAGTGAAAGTGAAGACAGAGTTTCAGATCTTGAAGATGCTGATGCAGCTAGTGAAAAGGTGAGAAAGGATCTCTTAAAAACAATGAGGATGCAGGAAAAAATAATCCATCACCTGCAAGATGATGGCAAGATGAACAATGTGAAATTAATTGATTAATGAGAATGAATGAGTCAATACAAATGATATAAAGAGAATATGGACAGAAGTAATCGCATAAAACTTACTAAATATGAGGAAACAATTCAAATTATACTACAAAGCCACTGTGAAAAAATCAACACGGTATTGGGAACAAAATAGACTTGAGGATAAATGGAATAGATTAGAAGACACAGAGGCATCTATAAACACACTTAGATACCTGATCTTCGAAAAAGGGGCCAAACAAGTTTACTGAAAGAAAGATAGCCTCTTTAACAAATGTTGCTTGAAAATTGGCTTTCTACATGCCGAAAACTAAGACTTGACCCAGCTCTATCACCATGCAGTAAGCTAAAGTCAAAATGGATTAAAAATCTAAACATTAAAACAGAAACACTCAATCTCTTGGAAGAGATTATAGGAGGAACTCCTGAAGACATAGGGGCAGGCAAAGAGTTCATGAAGAAACATATATTCACATGGGAAACACTTGAAAGAATCAACAATTGGGATCAACTCTTCTTGAGGAGTTTCTGCACATCAGAAGAAATTGTCAACAAAGTAAAAAGACAACCCACAAATTTTGGAAAAAATCCTAACTAACAGGCACTCAGATAAACGTCTGCTGTCTGTCTGCTGTCTAGAATATATAAATAATTAAGATACATTAGGGCTCTCAAATTTAAAGACCTAATCCAGAAACGCACATCTGAGATAAATACACACTTCTCAGAGGACGAAATCAAAGAAGCAAACAAATATATGAAAAAATGCTCCACTTCACTAGCCATCTGTGAAATGCAAGTTAAAACAACACTGAGATAGCATCTCACTCCAGAAAGAGTGGCTATTGTAAAGAAATCACCAACATCAAATTTTGGCGAGGTTGTTGGGAAAAAGGAACCCTTCTCCACTGCTGGGGGGAATCTAGCCTGGTACAACCATTGTGGAGATCAGTGTGAAGACTCCTCAAAAGAGTACTACTGGAAATCCCATTCAATCCAGTTATGCCCCTACTGGAAATTTCCCCAGAGGTAATAAAAACATTATATCCTAGTGACATATGTGTTCCTATGTTTATAGCAGCACAATTTGTGATAGCAAAATCTTGGAAACAACCAAGATGTCTGTCACATGAGGAATGGTTGGAAAAGATGTGGCATTTCTATAGAATGGAGTATTACTCAGTTATAGAGAATGATAAACTTGAAGCATTTATATTGAGGTGGATACCACTTGAACATATATTCATAAGGGAAATAAACCAGAAACACATGTGCGAATATCATATAGTCTCCCTAGTATAAGAAGTGAAAAGAAGAAATACAAATAAAAATGTAAAACAACTAAACAGAAGTGAGTCAGATAGTTAGGGCAAAATGAATGGCATATGCTGCAGGGTACTAATCAGCTTTTTTTCTGGATGGTTAACAACCTAAGTTCACAGATCAAAATTGGAGAAATAGAAGAGCTGCAAGGTCAGCCAACATTTTGGCCCTAGCCTTTCATGGTCAGTTAAGACTCAGGACGTAGGAGAACCTGTACTATAACATAATGAAACTCAGTTGTGCCCCAAATTTTTTGATCAATTAGATTATGTAACCACAGAGGAAGGAGGCTGATGATCTATAGTGTGTCTGAGGAGAGTCACATGGAGAGAAAACTTTCTCTCAGGCTCTCACAGAGAGCAAACTGGTCAACCATTGACAGTGACTCATCCACATGGATGACACAGACAAAGGATCTATGGAGTAAGGTACAGGATTATAAGACAAACCCTGAAGGGACTCGACTGACCTCATCAGTAACAAAAGCTGCATTTTTTGTTATATAGGTCTGGCTCTATCTCAGTCTTAACCATCCAGCAGAAAAGTATAAAAATGAGGTATGTAACACAGGGTCATAATAAGTTGAGCTGTAAATGGCTATAGTTAACAACTTCTCCAGATAAGTCACTATTATTGTGGAATGTTGGACTGTGTTGGATTGTGATGCTGAGTTCAGACACCTATAATGGTTTAATGATAATGGAGGGCCCATCTTTGATAGGTGTGGACAAAAAGGGGGATACAAAGGAAGAACCGTGATGTGTTTGTATAGACAGTGCAGTTAGGATAAATACGCAGTGCTTCTGCATAATTCTATGAGAAGCCAGATTTGCACTGATAGTGGCTGCACAAGATACTATGTCACGTTCTAGTACTATGGACAACCACTAGGAAGATAACAAGGTAGAAAGTATTAATTTTTGAATCTGAAATACTATTCAGCTACAAAAAAAGATAAGTATACAGCTACAATCTCTTAACTCACTGGTTAGAGACATCTCCTATAATAGTGTGTGTAAGTAAAATATCATGTATGCACCTTGTAGAATACCAATACATTGCGAAAACAGTCTACAATGTATTAATTATAGAATCTGTTTTGTTAATTTGTCTTGAAACTGTCTCATTGCTATTTGTTCTTCAATGAAAAAGGAAATCCAAAGAAGAAATACAAATAGAAATGTATAACAACAACTAAAAAGAATTTAGTCAGATAGTTAGGGTAAACTGAACTGCATATATTGCAGGGCACTAATCACCTTCTCTTCAGGATAGTTAACAACTTAAGTTCACAGATCAAAGAGTGTAGACATGGAAGGGCCACAAGTTCAGCCAACATTTTGACCCTAGCCTTTTCAAGATCAGCAAAGACTCAGGACATAGGAGAACCTGTACTGTAACATCATGAAACTCAGTTGTGCCCCAAATTTTCTGATCAAGGAGATTATGGAGCCACCGAGGAAAGAGATTGATGATGTATAGTGTGCCTGGGGAGAATCACATGGAAAGAAAACTTTCTCTCAGGCTCTCACAGAGAGCAAACTGGTTAAGCAATGGCTGTGACTCATCCACATGGCTGACACTGACAAACGATCTACAGAGTGAGGTACAGGGTTATAGGATAAACCCTGAGGGGACTTGACTGACCTCATCAGATACAAAACCTATGTTTTTTGTTATATAGATAATGTGTTATCTTGGTTTTAACCATCCAGCAGAAAAGTATGAAAACGAGTTATATAAAATAAGGCAATAATAATAAACCAAGCTGTAAATGGCTATGGTCAACAATTTCTTCAGATAACCTACTATTATTGTGAACTGCAAGACTGTGTTGGATTGTTTTGCTGAGTTCAGGCACCTATAATAATTGAAGGACAATGGAATACCCATCTTTGACAGGACTAAAAAAAAAAAGGGGATACAAAGGAAGAACCATTCTGTGTTTGCATAAATAGTGCAGTTAGGATAAAGAAGCAGTACTTCTGCATAATTTCAGGAGAAGCAAGATTTGCACTAGTAGTGTTTGGACAGGATGTTCCATTGGCTTCTTGTACTATGGACAACCACTAGGAAGATAACAATATAAAAAGTATTAATTATTGAAAGTGTACTATAAATCAGCTTTAAAAGGATAAGTACACAGCTATATTCTCTTAATTAATCAATGAGAGATATCTTCTCTAATCATGTTTGTAAGTAGATTACCAAGAATCCACCTTGTATGAGAAAAAACCATTACAAAACAATATGCAATGTATTAATTATTGAATCTGTCATGCCAATTTGATTTGAACCTGTCTCATTGCTATATGTTCTTCAATAATATAAAATAAAATTAAAAAAATAAAAATAAGTGTGGTAATCCTTTTAAAAGTCTGATTTAAAAATACTTGAAAGTGGCTAACATTAGCAATCCTTTATCATATATATCGCAAATATATGTTTTAATGATTTTTAAATTTCTTTTAACTTTGCTTATGGGGTATTTTTCTTAAGCAGAGGTTATCACTTTAAATGTCAAATTTTAAATATGTTTCTGTATGGTTTCTGAGTTTGGGTCTTGTTTAGAATAGTCTCAAGATAGAAATGTTGTATTTTTAAAAATATACTATTAGATTATTTATAAAAGTTTTATTTCCTCTGTGTGTGTGTGTTATTGTACAAGTAGGACATCTCCCAAATAGAGAGTTATCATCCTTGTCATATTTATTTTATAATTCATTCTTTTGTATGATTTGAATTTATCCTTCAGTCTTCTGCTTAGCTTTTCTCTATCTGTAGATGTTCCTGGATTTTTCATTGTTCTCAATTACTATGTATATTTGGAACAGATTAGAGGAAGACTTTATAATTTAGTCTCCTATGAGAATTATTCTAGTGTTCATTGCAAGTCAAAGTTAGGACAGGTAGAACCCACTTGTGTCCATTATTTCTTGAGTTTGTTTTGGTTCTTCTGTTCCACAAGGCTCCATGCCTATTGTTTGTCAACTATAATCTGGAAAAACCCTTTAGTATCTTTGATCTTTGGTTCCTGTTGCATAGGATGATAATACAAAAGGATGCTAAGAGAAGCATCTTAACTGGATTGCTGTGTCTGGTATATGAGCTGATATTATTAGAGTCTTGAGTTCTCCAGCAATCTCCTACCCAATAGTCAAAAAGCAACATGGTGATCACTTTTGAGACACATGTTTAGTAAGGTTTGTGAGGTTCCTGTCTGTCTGTTGCACTCTTTATCTTTTGATATAGACCTCTATAACAAGTGAATCAGAGCTAACTTTCTTGCATACCATATGTTTTTGGCTTTTACCATACATTCTTATTATCCTACATAAACTTTCTGGAAGGTAGTTTATTTATTTATTTATTTAGTATTCAGGACAGGGTCTACATGGTTTATAGAGTCTACAAGGCTTACAGAATCTACAACATCTACAGGGTCTCACTACATAGATCAGACTCTAGTGATTCTCCTTGTTTTCAGCCTCCCTAGTGCTGGGATTACAGGCATGCACCATCATGCCTAGTTTTGGAAGATAGACTTTAGATTCTGTATTTTATAGCACAAAACCAAATTAAAAATCAATCAATTGAAGAAACACCTTTACAAACAAAAACCAGTGGCTCTAATTGATCTATAATCAGTTTAAAATTATACATTCAGGAAGAATCTTGGTCAGGATTCTGATTTGGGCTTTTAGTATAATTCTTTAAATAGTGAAACTTTTAAACATTTTATTCTCTAAGTGCGTTGTCTTTTATCTTAAGATGAAAGGCATTGAAATATTTTAAAATTATTTTATTATTTTATTGTCTTTTATTTAAACCATGAGATTAAATTTCTTCTTCTTCTTCTTTTTTTTTTTTTTTTGTGGAACCAAGGATTAAACTCGGGCTCTTGCACTTATTCTGCTGAGCTATCTTCTCAGCCCTGAGACTAAATTTCAAAGTAGTTATATGCCATGGGTTAAATTTGGTAATCATAGTTTAACTTCTGTATTGTTGTTGTAACAAGTTATTTCTTCTGCTGAGTATTTTTAAAGGGATTTTCTATCCTTTGCATTAGTCTCTGAAAAGTCTAAAATATTATTAGTGTCCCTAACCATTTTCCTTATAGAGAACATATGTGGCAGTTAGACCTTTCCCCAATGGTAAGGAACAAAATGGATTTATTATAGAACCGAATGTTCGACTATTGCTCTTACTTTATATCAACCTTGCTGATATTTCTTTTTGCTTTATTGCTAGTTTGATTTGGAGAATTCAAATAAAAGATATTTCCAGAAATAAGAGGTAAGGTAATACAATAATATAAAATAAAGCTTAGCAGCTTTCCCACATTTGGACCAATCCAGATTTTTAGCCAGTTTTGTACTGGCAGAAAAATCTCTAATAAATTTAGGTTCTGCCTTTTAAAAGTTTCCTTATCTACTCTTCTATTTTTCAGATATCAGATGTTTATAATTCTTTTGCTAAATTCCAATGTCAAAAAAGTCACCAGATAAACCAATGCATTTTTATTCAGAAGTCCAAGTTTCTTGAAATCCTTTTTCTAGAGTGTCGTGGGTTGACATAAATTGAAAAGCTACAAGTCAGTGTTATTGGTGATTATGATCAAGGTTGGGGAGAGAGCACATTGCTTTTTCTAGTGGGTGTATGATTATTGGGCCTTTGATGATAAATCTGTACTCACTGAAAATACAGTTACCATACTTTGGAGGTTTTGATTTATTAGCCCTGCAGTGGACAAGGTTGCGCATTTGTTAGTTCTCATTTTATATTTGAATAGTTTGGAAGCATATGAATTTGAAGCATAGCTTGAAGTTGCTTTCAATATTTCATATTTCATAAAAAGCATCTGATCTGGGAGCTCCCATTTCTGATATTTTTATTGTGACACTGTGGCTTTTATTATGGTGAGGGTAACTGATTTGCATTTTAGCACATCTCTCATCCTGGTTTCAAAGAACTTTTCAGTATTACACTAAAAGCATGACAGTTTGTAGTGCACAATCAGCTTCATTTGGAGAGTAGCACAAAATTTAAATGGTTTAAAGAGGATATTGAAGAAATAGTAGTTGACTAAATGTACTTTGTTTAGTTTTCCTTTAAACTCTTGTTTAAAATAGATATATGACCCTAAGGGCTTTGTTAAAAATTATGGTAGATTTTAGTCATAAGAGGACTCATATAGCATTGTTGTGGAATGGCATATGAAAGGATGAGACTAGGGTGAGAATTTAATGAGTATGATCTTTGAGTACTAACACATAGAGTAAATTCCAAAGATATATCCACTATTTGTGTAGTTATGTGTCAACCAAACTTTCTTATCTCCCCTGTTCTTGCAACTTGAGGCAAAGCTCATTATTTGACATTGTGCAGTGTTGCTTGTTGTAGCAGCATTTCTAAACCTCTACAGTACTGTCTTTTTGGATCAGATAATTTGTCAGGGCTGGCTTGTACCTTTTAGGCTGTGCAGCATTGTCCCTGGGCTCTATTCTTTACATGACAATAGCATTACCCCCAGTGGTGACAAACAAAACCATCTCTAGCCATTGCTAAATATATTGGTGTTGGCACTGGCAAAAACATCCCTGCCTAAATATTACTGCCTTACAGTAATGTTACAGGAAAGAGAGAAGAGTGGCAATAAGGTATTTTCTTGAAAACATCAGAGTGTGTGTATTAAATAAGGTTCCATTCACAGTATTTAGCCCATTTATCATCCCATTAAGTTTAGCAGAGAAAACTCTTCATAAGTTTAAACCAGTCAGAAATGGCTGATGTGCCAATGTTTCAATTTTCTGGAATGGGTATTGTGACATTTGATAGGCATTTCATTTTAGTGTGGCACGGAGAATGATCTAGTTTTTCTGATGTGACTTTACTATTTTTATACATTTACAAATACTGTTGCTTTAACCATGCTGTCATAATGACTGTAGCGTTACACTGGTGTACAATAAATACTTTATGAGACCTAAGGAGCGCTCATCTTTCAGTTATTTTTCATTGGTTCTTTCAATCTTTAAGTAGAGTCATTTGAGTGTAAGGCATTTTACTGTATTCTGATTAGATTGAATAGTTCTAGAATAAGAGCCTAGCCTATACCTCTCTCCTGTTTGGAATAAACAGGTCAATTTACAAGAGATGATGTCTGACAGCAATATCTTCTTATTGTTTGGTACATCACAAATGAATATTCTCATTCTAGAATTTCTTCTGTGACCAATGAAGACCTATATGTGAGACTTAAGGAGCAACCATAAGGTTGGTGGGATCTAGACACCATTTTAAGTATCTGTGACTTCTGTGAAATTAGCCTTTCTTATAATTTTAAGAAAATGTGAATTTGGATAAAGACTAGAACAATAAAGAAAGAATAAAGAGTGAGATAGTATAAAGCAACTGAGATCATTATGTTTGTGGGGTATATTATTTCTAGAAGTCTTGTATGCACTAACCAAAAAGTATTAAGAACTATTATTTGATTTAAGTATTGTTGAACCTTTAATACTTTTTGCAAGGCACATGTTTTTTCTTGGGATTTAAAACTTATCTATACTGTAAAGTTTTTGTATACATACATACACACACACACACACACACACACACATATATATGTATGTGTGTGTGTGTGTGTGTGTGCAATGCTTTTTTGTCTTACAATCTTAGAGAATGCTGTCAATCAGCAATTAGCTCTTAAGATTCTGTGCATCATAGGAAGAAAAATCAGTGAATTTAAGATTAAAAATATTAAGGTGGTGATTGCTAAAAGACTGAGCTGTCCATATAAATCAAAGTCCCGTTGGCCAGTAATTACATGCACTCTCATTAATAAAAAATAATGCTGTCATGTTGCTTTGCTTTGGGCTACTTAAAGATTTTTCACTTTAAAAGTTGTAGGATTTTGTTATTCACTTTTTTTTTTTTTTTTTTTTTTTTGTCTTTTTGAGACAGGGTCTCACTATGCAATTCAAGCTGGCCTTAAGCTCACTTTGTAGCTCAGGCTGGTCTCAAACTCACAACAATCCTCCTGCCTCAGCCTCCCCAGTGCTGGGATTACAGGCATGCGCCACCACGCCCGGCTTTGTTATTCACTGTTAGTGCTGACTTGTTTCGACTGTTGTGCTGACTTGTTACGACTGTTGTCAACACAGACCAATGCTGCTTTAGGAGGCCTCTTACAAAGACAGAACAAAATCAAATCATGTAAGTTTCAGAGAATAGAATATTCTACTGTTGTTTTTTCTTTAAAATCAACTCCTTCAAAAATCATGTTGCTTAAATTTAGATTTCATGGAGCTCTTGGACTCAGACATACTTAATCTTTTTAGACTGGAGATTGAATATAGCATTAGGAAAAAAATCTAGAATTTTAGCTATAGATGATTCAATTCAAAAGTGTTAATATATAGGATATTTGTCCACACTTACACTTTTCAATCTTGATGGTCTCTGTCTTTTGGGTTAAATGCTAATGATGGATCCAACAGAGATTAGAGAAATTATTTAGAGAAATTATTCTGAACTGTTTTTAAGTGAGATGCAATGGAATAACTGTTTTATATACTTGTTTCATATATGTTATTTATTATGTAAAAGCTGTCACAGAATTTTGAAAACATATAAAAGAAATTATGGGTCTATTGTTTTGTAGTGACTAAACATAAAGATATCATTTGCCTATTTGAAATACTGGGGAGATAGGTCAGGAGTAAGTGCCTGTCTGACAAGTGCAAGGTGCTGAGTACTGAAAAAAAAATAAAAGAGGTAATTGTCCTATAGACTTAATTAAGATAATTAGCATGATAAAGATTGGATTGTCCTTTCAGGATTGTGAGAACAATTCTGGTAGTAAGAGATAATTTTTAGATGTGTTTCCAGTATGGCATGACTAATTATATGTGTTCAAGGGATGGAAGTTCAGACTTCTAACATGATTTTTTGTTTTGTTTCTTTTTTAATTTTTATTTTTTTGAGACAATCTTTCTAGTTCAGGCTGGCCTTGAACATGTGGTGATCTTTCCACCTCAGACTCTCAAGTGCTGGGATTACAGATGTGAGCTACCATGTCTGACTTCAAACATGATGTTTGATATGGAACTAACATCATTGTAAATTATCATGCACAATGAAATTATTTGATCACTATCTTATGGAAAGTTGCATTTCAGTATTTTTGGAAGGTCTTACAATGTTATTTATGTATTTTTTATGTATTTGGTACAGGGTCTCACTATACAGCATAGACTTGTAGTGACCCTCTCTTTTTAGCCTTTTCAGTGCTGGGATTGCAGTCGTTCACCACCACTTGGCTCTTGGTGGCCAGTTCAGTGTGCCTGCGGGTACGGCTGGTGCAGCATGTGGTGCCAGGGATCAAATCCTGGTTCCTGCACTTGCCTAAGTAGGCTTTTAGTCCGCTGAGTGATTGTGCTGGCCCTAGGTCTTGCAATGTTAAAACCTAGAATCTGTATTTGAGAACTCTGGGCAGTACATATGCTTTATTCTGATGACTGCTAATAACTCTGGGGCTTAGGATGATCTATTTCATTTTCTGGCAGCTTACCAAGAGTCTTGATTATTTTTAGAAATGTAAAAGAATCCTGAAGATCATCTGCAATTGCCTTCCACCATTCAGCCTACTCCTTCATGAAGTTCTGGATTCCAGCTTATCCAGAATGAACTCTAGAATTCCGGATGTTGAGAGATTTGTAATGAAACTGTCAGGTTCTGGGTCACAGCAAGTTTTTGTACTTTATTACATTTTCAGAAAATCTGAGTATGTGCTAAAACTTGGAAATGACCATTTTTATACTTGCTTTTTCCTTTGTTTTTCTACAGGCTTGTTGGCTAACCAGTTAAAGAACTTTTAAATGAATTTATTGAGAGATGGTTTAGTTTTTTTCAGCTCAATATAAACATGTTTCAATTAAAGACAAGATTCCAGTAATTTAAATGAAGCAGAGTGGGAGATGGCATTTAAGTATCTAACCATTTATCATGTAGCTTTTATATAATCCTCCTTCTTTTAGGTTTCTATCCAAATATCTACCTTGAACCTCTAGATCTTGATAAATTGGTACTGCTAGCTGCTTGAGCAGTTTGGGAGTATCTGCTGTGTAGTTCATGGATTTTCCTATTGGCCATTTAAAATGAACTTTCTTGGACATAGTAATTTAATTACTTCTTGCTTTGCAGCTTTCAAAATTTAATTGCCATTGTCTCCCCTCCTATTACTCCCATTCTTGTCAGCTTGTCTTTTTCCTTTTTTTAAGTGAAATTAAATTAGTTTGTTCAGTATGCTGCAAAATCAACGTTTGATCAGGAAACTGTTACTTTCTTTCAGAGATAGATCTTAAGCTAATGGCACACCAGCATCTAGTGTATAAAGTTTACTTAGCTTAGAAGTGGGATTTAATTTTTGAGTTAAAAGAAAAAGAGTTGAATATGGAGAGCACAAATAAGACGACTTTCTTGCACATTAACATTCTGTGTAGCACCTTCTCATATAAATTTTGAAAATTAAAACAAAATGTAATCTTTTAATGCTGTGAAAAAGTTCACCAAGGGTTTAGGTGTAGTCTGACATTTCTGCAAACAGATGGTCTGAGCTCTGAGATATTAATGGAGTTAAGTTGAAAAGCAAGGTTAAGTTGTTGACTTTTACAGCTATCACAACATATAAATCGCTTAAGGCTTTTCATTATGACCAGAAAGGTATACATTTTCATCTGGGGAAGGCAAAATTTATAATTAGCCAGAGCAGACAATCTGCTTTAACTTATGTCGATCAAACAAAGGCAAACAGTAAACAGCTTTTTCCCCTCTACGTTTTTATAGCTGGAATAAGGCAGAAGAAGTACATGGCCAGCAAATAGTTGCTATTACTTTTAGCTTTTTACCAATAATGACATGTAAGCATTTTAATTATCAATATTACTCCCAAATAGTAGCTATATGTAGCTACATTTTAAGAGGATATTGTCAATACTCTCTGAGGAATAGTTTTTTTTTTGTCACTTTTGATGTGTGTGTGTGTGTGTGTGTGTGTGTCTGTGTGTGTGTGTTCTTTGTATCTTTGTCATATGGGGATATACGTTCATTCTCATCTGCCAATTAAAAATTTAAAAATGTATTATATAACAAGAATATCTGTGGGGTCACTTCCACATGACAAAGGATTTGGTGTTCGAGGATGGTTTTTGAAATGTGGCTCTAAGGTGAAAGAAGCACTTTTATTTCTCGGTTCACCCAGAGGAGTAATAAACCATACTTGGACTTCTAAGGTCTGTTTCAAAGTCAAATGTGTTCCTTGGAGAGTACTTTGCCTTTCACTTGTAAAACCAGAAAAGGGCATTTCAATCAACGCTTTATTTTTCTAGTTAGCAATGGAGGCTGAGTCCTGGCCACTAACAAGGATAATTTAAGGCAACCTCAGAATGCTCTTCTATCAAAACATGTCTCCTTGATGAAGCCTGTATATTTCTCTTTACTTGTTTGAATTGTTTGAAATTCTGGGCTCTAACCTGCCCTGCTTGCCTGCCCTGAACCCCAGCTAAATGACCCGCAGGGAACATGGGCACCCAGGGCACAGGCGCAACCGCTCTGGCTTATAGCCCCATTATGAAGGTCAGGAGGTGTGAGTGTTCCAGAGCGCAATCAATCGGGAAGCGCAGGCGCAGTAAGGCCACCGGAAACACAGCTGCCATGGCCTCCCAGGAGCTTTACAGGTTAAAAGGATTGCTAGCAAAGGCAGGGAGGGTTAGGAGACAGAGGACCTGGCACAGAGGCAAGGTTATGATGGAGAGGACTACACGTGGGAGCTTGAATAGTACCTGGTGAAAGATCACGAGAGAAGCAGAAAGAGAGAACACTGACTTGAGTCATGGATACCCACCCCTAATGCCAGGAAACAGATTTCCAGGTCTGCCAACAGCTGCTTCTCCAAGAATCCCCAGATGCACTAGTGATCAACAAGGACCATGAGTCTCAAAACAGTGTGTTGCTGGCAACCATCTGGAAATTTCAGAAAAACAGCCACATCCTGTCCAGCAGGAAGAATATGGACATTGAAAAGTCAAACAGCAAGATCCTTGGGGCCTAAGGGTCCTGTTAAAAGCAGACTGCTTCTCCAGCAAGAGCTCTGAGAAAGCTGACCCTTTCAAGTGGATGATCTCAGAAGTGGCCGCAGCAAAACCAGTGGGGACTTTCCTGGGGCCTGGTGCTAAGCTGTCCAGGATCAGGAACAAGCCCTAAATATACCCACTAGCTTCTCAGGTGTCTTGTCTGTGACCACTCACATATCTCCATTCGTGGTTGTGCTAACAGCCAATGGACATACAGATGTCTATTACAGAAGTGACAGCCAGGGAAAGGAAATTTATTGACAACAGAAGAGACCAGCCTTCTGATACGTGTTTATGTTTCAGTGTGAGAGAATGAGAGAATGACTTAGACAGAGCTATTGTTCTGAAGCAAGATGGCTTCACTCATATCTTGTTATCCACAAAACCATCAGAAAACAACTCATTGAACTAGAAGTAATGAAAATCCAAGCGCCCTGAGCAGGGCTGCTGCCTAGGATAGCAAGTTGGTGCTGCTCAGCTCGTTTGGCAGTGTCTTCTGCTGTAATCTCTGTATTTCATAGAGCAAATCCCAGATGACCAGAAAAGAGAGAGCAATACAATGGTAAGGCTATCAAAAACTTCTAGATTTCTAGCATTTAGTTTAAGAATCCTATTAATGTAGCAGATAATGGCACAACCCTTGCACTAAGAGCATCTGTACTACTTGTGCTGTGGTTTGGGCTAATGAAAAGGCTTAGTCTCAAGAACTCCATAGTATCTTCAGTAGAACCATTCTTCCTAAGATTTTGGAGGAGCACCTGCAAATAAAATGTTAAGAGGATGGATTCTTATGGTGCAGGAAGCATACTGCAAGGGCCTGGCTTCCCAGGTGTTCTGGCTGTGTTCTGCTTGTCTGTGTCTAGATGTCCCCTAACTCTCATTTGCTCATAGCTGGGGATTTGGGAAACAATTGGATCATGGGTGTGTGATATTGTATTTGTCCACTGCCTGGTTCAGCATAGTTCTGGGTGAAGGTGAGGGACTTACTGAAGTGGGGAAACTCACTCTGGGTATGGATGACAGGGTGAAAGAAAAGCCAAGTGTTTCTTTCCCTCATTTTTTTTTCCTGCTAAAAGGAGAATATCTGGCCTCACCTTCTTTGCCAGAAGTAGAGATATAAAGAGATCTGGGATTTTTCCTTCATCTCCAAGGAGGGTGGCACAGATAATTCTAAATCAAAATTAAAACTTATTTTTTTAGGAAAGATCTTTGTAGCAAACAGCTTCAGAAGCATGTAGGGTTCAAACAGAGTTAGCAGGAGATTCTCCACTTTCTCCTATTAGGTCCAGCTTTTACTCAGTGAACATGAAGAAACTACTGTCTCTCTAGAAGAATGGGTGTTTTGTTTGCAGTATTAGTGAATTACTAAATTGAGAATGAATATCTAAGGTATAAGTTGTCAGTAGGTTTTACATAGTCTTTGGAAAATAGCTCTATTAAGTTCTTGTTGTTGCTGGGTGAGAAATACTACTTCATATACAATTTTTTTTTTTGTCTTTTTGAGACAGGGTCTCACTATGCAGTTCAGGCTGGCCTTAAGCTCACTTTGTAGCTCAGGCTGGTCTCGAACTCACAACAATCCTCCTGCCTCAGCCTCCCGAGTGCTGGGATTACAGGCATGTGCCACCATGCCCGGCTTCATATACAATTTTGGCTTTCTGTCTATACATATGATTGATGGATTATACCAAAAAGTATTTTATATTAATAAAATGTAACTTTTTGGTTCACTTAGAATATATTTCATTTATTAAGCCAAAGGTCTTTAGGGACACTATTAAATACAGAAGCCCTTTTTCAAGCAGAAAGTACTCCCTTATATTTGGCACGCATGTTCTGGGTCCCTGCTTTTATGTATGTATCATACAATGAGTACAGCATGGGTCTGAGAACCCTTGTGTGAACAAGCACTGCATTCCCTGCAGGACTGACACTATTTGGAAATTTTGCTTAGCTAATAGAGCCAATAGTTAAATAGCTATAACTTCACCTTTTCTTTATAGGTGTTGAGGACATTTAGAATGGTCAATGGACAAAATTATTTTTAAAAGACACTTGACCTAAGTAAAACAGTCATCTTTTATGAAATTATGTAATAGTAGCTTCTATGTCTACAGGAAGACATAGAATAACTAAGATGCTAAATAACTAAGATGCTAAATTTAGACTCTCAAAATAAAAGACCCAATCAACAATGGGCAACTGAAATGAATAGACACATCTCAGAAGTACAAATGACCAATAAATGAATCAAAAATATACAACATTGCTGGTCATTAGGGATGCAAATTAAAATGACACTGATAGTCCATATCATACAAGAAAGAATGTCTCTCATACAAAAATCTAATAACAACAAATGCTGGCTTGTATTGGGAGCAAAAGGCTCACTTCCACATTGGGGGTATTCTCAACTAGTAGAAATACTACAGAAGTCAGTGTAGAGCTTCTTGAGAAAATTAAAAATAAAGATGCAGCTATCCCACCTTCAGTATCTTCCCAAAAGCATTCAAATGATCATATTACATGGATACATACATACCCATGTTTACAGCAGCACAATTTGTAATATCGAGATCTTGGAGCTCATAGGAGTGGATGAGGAAAATGTATTTATGCACAGTGCAATACTATGCTGTTATAAAGAAAAATAAATGAGGCACTTGTAAATAAATGGGTACAACTTGAGAACATAATGATAAATGAAGAAAATAAAAAAAAACACAAGCTTTAACTGCCTCAGTTATGGGATAATAATATTAAGCTTTTCTTCTGATGTTTGACAACTAAAGTTTGCAGACCAAAAATTAGACAGATAGATGGGCTAAAAAGATAGCCAATATATATTGGTCCTAGCCCTTCAAAGTCAGTGAAGACTCAGGACATAAGAGAACCTGTGCTGTGACATCTTGTAACTCAGTGGTGTCCCAAAATTTCTGATCAAGGAGATTATGAGGTCACAGAGAAAAGAGATCAGTGATGTATAGTGTGCCTAAGCAGAGTCACCTAGAGAGAAAACATTTTCTCAGATTTTCACAGAGAGCAGATTGGTCAAGCACTGGCTGTGACTCATCCACATGACTGACACTGACAGAAGATCCACAAAGTATGGTACATGGTTCCAGAGTAAATCCTGAGGGCACTTGCCTGACCTTATCAGATAGCAAAAGTTACATTTTTAGTTATAAAGGTCTTGCTTTAATATGGTCTTAACCATCCAGCAGAAAAGTGTAACCATAAATTATAAAAAATAAAGCTATATTAATATGTTCAGCTGTAAAAGGCTCAAATCAATAGCTTCAGACAATTTCCAGGTGCGCTGATAACTCACTACTATTATAGACAGTCTGGACTATATTGTGTTATTTTGTTGAATTCACGTACCTACAATCTTTGGACTCGCATCAAGTATGAAAAGGTCCTTTAATAACTTCTCCAAATATAGCTTGTCTAACTGCAATGGAGCACCCATCTGACAAAACAAAACAAAAAAAGGGGAATATAAATAAAAGACCATTTTGTTGTGAAAAAAAGTATATAGAAGATAGTTAGGATAGATATATGACTACTTTCTTTCAGTTCATTGAGAAGAACAGTTTGCATAAATATTGTTTAGACAAGATATTACATCTGCATCTTGTCCTCTGAATAACTTCTATGAAGAAAACAATATGCAACACAATACTTATTATAACTGTCCTACTAATCTGTTTTGAAACTGTTTCATTGCTATTTTATCTTTTTCCTCATTAAAATGAAAAAAGAGTAGAAATTATATAAAATCATAATAAATAGAATTATATAATTTGAAAGGACACACGCTAAATGTCACATGGTCTCTCTTGTGTGAATGTGAAGAGACACAAATAGAAGATAGGAGATACATAAATAAATAGAAAGTAGGGAGGTGTTCAAGAAATTTCCCAAATGACCTACTGAACTGTTTCAAAAAGATGTTAGTATGTGGGCTAATTTATTTCATCTATATTAGTAGTTTCTTTTAATTCCTTGAAATTTCTGTGCTAGCATCTGTTTGTTTCTTCTTTGTAAGAGAAAATCTTTTTTTGTCTATTTGTATACTCAGCATAACTGTTCTGAAGATAATGGTACACATTACGTAAAAAAAAGATGCTGACTCTTCTTCAGCACATTTATACCTTCTGGACTAATGTGGTTGAAAGTGGCTATCCCATATGATGATAATAAATATCAAAATATATTTATTGCAAGGTTTTTAGAGAAAAGGAAAAAGTTTAACAAGTCAGCATTGTTTTACTTTTACTAATTGTTCAAAAGGGGTTTATTTCAAAACAGAAAATCATAAAGTAAGATGAATGGATCACTATATAATTTTAATAAATATATATTAAGTTTAATATAAATTTAATAAAGAAACAAACTTCACTACATAGCATGAGTTTTCAGACTACCTTTGTCTTACTTACTCTTCTCTCGTTGCTGGGACAAATACCCAGCACCCAAAATGAAGGAAGTGAAGGTTTATTCAGCTCACAGTTACTCCGGGTTTCAGTCCTTACTTGGCTGGCTCCAAGGCAGAATGGCACATGGCAGAGAGCATAAGTTCATGGCGGTGGAACATCAACAATGACAACATGAACAATCATTACAAAAAGTCTGTCTCTCTGTCTCTTACATTACGTGCAGGCTCTCTGCCCCAGGCTGGGGGAAGCACTCACACCCATAATCCCAGCAGTACCAAGACCCATAATCCCAGCCTTGGATCACACATAATCCCAGTGGATCATGAGTTAATCACAAGCTCTAGAAGTCCCCACCCCAAGACTACATGAGGCTTTGGGGGGACAACTAGACACAAACCATAACAACCTTCTACATACTAAAGAATAGACTTTAATGTCTTACCCACATTCATATAAATCTCACCTATAATTTCTCATCTTCTCTACTGCCTGTATGACTGGTGGTCAGTTAGCTTTATAGGTTGGAAAAACAATACAGATGACTTTGCAACTTGCTGTGCCTATAAGTGGCCAATAGGGGGTACTGCACATACCCTGTCATCAGTCAAAACCACAAGCAATGTATGTGTTTGCTGTAGCTTGGATCCTAGTGCTCTTAGCTAAGTGAATGCTCTGAATGCTCTCCTTGAGAGAGGGTGCTATACATACTGTACTTAGAATTGGCTAGTGGAAAAGTGGCAAATTATCAGTATCTTTTAGGTTTAACTGTGTCTGAGATATCTGCTCATAGCATGTTTCCTTATTATATTATTAGAAAAGACCACAATGAGAAAAGTAAATATAGAAGTTCAACAAGCAAATACTAGGTTATTTTTGTGCAACTGTTAATAATATGTATTTAAAAAAATAAAAAAAAATTAAAGACAAATAATAACCTGGATAAAACTTACAGTTTCTGATCTGATACATAAAGAACTTGGAAGTCTTCTTGTCTTCACAAGAAGAAAAACAAACTGAATTAGCTGAAAGTCACCAGCTCTCAGCTCTTTCAGACAACTGACGTCACCAGGCAGACTGCCACCCTGAATATTGAGGAGGCAGCTGGGTGCTCACATCACATCTTAGTGGGGAAGAAGGCGGCACTGCTAGGATCTGGAAGGGACGCTTAAAGGGTGATCCACTGTCCCTGCAAACTGGTGTGACATCTCTTGAGAATTAAGCCTGCTGAGGTCCCAGCCTAAACGTGAGTGTTCTTCTATGCACTCCACTGGGCTATCAGGGTGAAGCTAGTGAGCACAGCAGAAAAAGGAGGAGACCATATAGATATCACAGATTTTATATAGGAAGGCATCTTTAGGGAAACCCATACAACTAAAGAGATATAGAAAAAATTAGAGAAAAGTTTAGCCGATGACACCTAAAGCTATAGGGAATAATAAACACCCAGTCAGATAAACATAAAGCTGCACATCAAAGAACTTCTCACCTCTGTTTCTTTCCCAAATATATCATATCTGGCTTTAAACAAAACTAAAATTATGGGTCATGCTAAAAGAAAAAAAAAAAAAAGATTAAAGAGGCAAAATGGGACTGGCCGAATATCTCAGGGGACTAAAGCGCTTTCTTAGGCAGAGTACAGTGGCCTCGGTTCGATCACTGGCATGCAGTGTTGGCCATGCCCTGGGGCATGCTGGGACAGGGACTGAGACTGGGTGTGGTGGTGTGCACCTGTAATCCCAATGCTTGGTGGGCTGAAAACAGGAGGATCACTCTGAGTCTGATCTGTGTAGTGAAACCCTGTGGACCCTGTACTAAATACATAAAAAAAGAGGGATATTTTGAAGGGGATTCATGGCAATGCAGCTTTCATTGTAATACTTTTAAAAAAAGTTAACATCACTTGTATATACCTTGTATATGGGAATCACCCTAAATAATGACACATAATTGGGAAAGAAAGGGAGAATAGACAGAATCAAGTGGAAGAATCTCATTAGCTTTTTTTTTTTTTTTTTTTTTTTTTTTTAATAGTGACTGTCTAAAGAAACTTCAGTAATCTTCTAGCAAATATCCATAATTATGAGCTGTGGAACCAGGATATCTGAATTTAAATCTAGCCTTATAATTGACTAGCAAGTCAACCTTGGAGAAGTTGCTTAATCTCTCTGGACCTTGATTATTTTATAAATCCAGGCTAATCATTAAATCAACTTAAAGTTGATCTGTTAACTAAATAATGTATCATAAAATCTTGAGAGATTTTCCTGGCCTATCGTAAGTGCTCCACACACTAGAAAGTTTAGGTTGTTATTAATGTATTTACTATTGTCTCTAGAGAAGCACTCCCTAAATATATCCCATACAATACTATGGGCTGTTAAGAGTTATCAGAAGCATATGCCATAATAAAAAAGAAACCTCTGAAAATATGAGATCACACAGCATTAGACAGGTTTCTTTAAGACATACCTCCAAAATGTTGTTTATTTATTTATTTATTTATTTTTGGTCTTTTTGAGCCCGGGTCTCACTATGCAGTTAAGGCCTTGAGCTCTCTTTGTAGCCCAGGTTGGTCTTGAACTCATAAGTATCCTTCTGCTTTGGTCTCCTGAATGCTTGGATTACAGGTATGGGCTACCATGCCTTGCCTGTTATGAAGTTTCAAGAAGGGGGATGTAGTATGTAGTAGTTTTCAAATACACTTGACCATGGACCCTTTATTTCACACTTGTCCTCAGGAACTGATTTTTCATAAATAATACTTTGAGAAATGTGACTTTAGAAGACCACATCCAGGCTCCTCGGCTGCCATTTAAAGTCATTTATAACTTGATCTGATTTAACCTACTGAATCGTACAAGCCCCACTTCTCTTTTACAGCAAATATTTTACTATGGTTACCTTGATTTTTTTCAGTGTTTAATATGTACATTATACTT
>PVKA01036323.1:0-21900 GCA_004027165.1 Ctenomys sociabilis
ATTGATTTTTGTGACATTGAATAAATATCTCTACAAATTTTGCTCAATAAATTCTCAACAATTTATATGTTGTTAAAAATGATGATATATTTTATTATGCTATTTTAAGTAATGATTATATAATTTTTTCCATTTTCTTTAATTTCTAGTCCTTTTAAATTGAAAAAATATTATTTGTACAAACTAAATAGAAAATTGTCACACATGAGCCTACTCACATAGACACATGTATATATTTACTAGCATTAAGAAAAATATTTTTGAAAGTTTATATATGATAAAAAGCAAGGGCTGGCCAAATAGCTCAACAGATTAAAGAGCCTACAAGCAGGCCCAAATCCCAGAAATTCGATCCCAGGCCTGCCATGCCAGACCCCGTTCCAACTCCCAGGGCACACTGAGACAGCAATTGAGACTGGACATGGTGGCGTGTGCCTGTAATCCCTACTCTTAGGAGGCTATAAACAGGAAGATCACTATAAATTTGATCTAGTAGTGAGATCCTGAACACCCTGTAGACCCTTTCCTAAAATACAAAAGAAAAAAAAGCGGACTATGTTAACTTTCATGATCTCCTATAGTCAAATTAATTTGAAGGGGAAAAATTTGTTGCATACAAAAAAGGCATTAAGATAAAATTGAACTTAAGTATATTATTCTGAGTAAATTTTATACTCATAAAATTTTGTTTTGCATTTATTATGCAGATAATTGTGTAAATATAGAAATAGATGAGACTGTTCAGAAGAATGTATATCTTCCCAGGGTTCAATCCCTGGCATGCCGTGCAGGTCCCGCCAGTGGGGCACACTGAGACAGCGATTGAGTCTGGACGTGGTGGCGCTCCCCCGTAATCCCAGCACTTGGGAGGTAGAAAGCAGGGAATCATTACATGCACAATGTAGTGAGACCCTGTAGATGCTCTCCTAAATACTGAAAAAAATAAAGATAAAACTAAATAAACAAGAAAAATAAAATAAAACTTAATGGTTAACATAAAACTATGTTGACACAAGTATACCTGGAATAGTTGAACTATATTTCTAGGAAATTTTTGTCTATTTATATTTTTAGATCTATTTTTTAAAGCCTATAGTGAAATATGTTCATCTTTACATGTATAATTACTGGGTTTTATTATTGATTTTGAAAAATAAATTTATTTTAACAAAGTAATATATGTCCTGTATACATGTTTAGTTCCCAACCTTAAATTTTATAAATGATTCACATGTTTTTAATGAGAGAAAACTATCTCTCTTGTCATATTTTCTTGACATATACTATTAAGGTTTTTTATATACATAATATTTAGATACATTTAATTTAAAGCTATATGTACATTTGTGGTAATTATTTGTAGTCTCTTTTTTAAAAGTAATATATTTTTGTATCACAAGTTCAAGTATTGTGAGTGTATATGCATGTTTTCTGAATTCCAGTTATCTATTCATATTAGATGTTGTACTTGAAAATATACAGAAAAAGAAAGTCAATGTGTTCTGGCTTTTTGCTGTGCAGAAAACCTAAGACATTCTGTAGGGTATGTTTACTCTTCTGTTAATAGCTGAATACAAGAATTTGAGAGCCCAAAATAAATCCACGACTGGACTTAAAAATACTGACTGGTGGGCCAGCCAGATAGCTCAGGAGATTAAAGCACTGCCAGGGCAGATACAGGGGTGTGGGTTCAATCGCTGGCATGCCGTGCCAGCCCTGACCTGGGGGCTCCCAGAGTGGGTGATTGAGACTGCTTGTGGTGGCACATGCTTACAATCTCAGCACTTGGGAGGCTGTCAACAGGAGGACCACTAGGAATCCCATCTTTGTTGTTAGACCCTGTACCAAATGCAAAACAAAACTAAAAATGAATGTTGGGCTGAAGAGATAGCTCACTGGACTAAGTGCCTGCTTTGGCAAGCACAGGGACCAGGGTTTGGTCTCTGGTCCCACATGCTGCACCGGTCCAGCCTCTGGGACACTTTGAGCTGGTGATCGAGTCTGGGAATAATGGTGCACTCCTATAATCCCAGCACTGGAGAGGCTGAAAACAGGGGGATCACTATGAGTCCAAGCTGTGTAGTGAGACACTCTATCAAATATATAAAATGAAAAAATAAATAAAATAATACAAAATATTGAATGTGGTGCTCTTTTAAGGAAATGAATAATAAAATTTAAGTCACAAAATGTTCTTACATATTCATATTTATATTACCATGTTGTTTATAATCTTACTTTATAACATGTTGGATAGAATAGATAGGGGGCTATGAACTATTTTATTAAGATGTTTTTGGTTTTTTTTTCTTATTTTTATGAATAAAAGGAATAGTTATTTTTTCTTTTTATGACAAGAACTTATAAACGGCCACCAGAATATCACTCATACATTTTCATTGAAGAGCAATAAAACATATTTGCACATAAAATGCTTATATTAAATGGTTTTTCCATAGCTTTACTCATGATGCTTAATACTGTAAACAAAATAAATGTTAGTTGTGAATGGATCAAAATGTTCAGTTCTTGAGAAGAATACTTAAAAATAAAAAGGGAGTACAATGTTCTTTCAGAAAGTAATGTGATCAATTCAAGAGACATAATACTAAATGAACAATTTTAAGACAAAAGATTATATTCTTTATGATATCATTTTACATCAAGTTCTAGAATAGTTGTGGAAGAATAAAAACAATTGTTTTTTTGTAGTTATATAAACAAAGAGGGCAGGGTATAGTTTGAAAGTGATCCCCTAAGGCTCATGTGCTTGGAAACAATCTCCAATTCATATGTCATTGGTATGTATAGGTAGGGCACGTAGGAAGTATTTATAATTGGATAAGGTCATAGGAGTAAAGTGTCTATTTTGGACTTAACATCTTTATAAGAAGAAGAGAGCTGGGTGTGGTGGTGCCTATTGTAATCCTAGCACTACAGAGGCTGAGGCAAGATGATCATTGGGAGTTGGAGACCAGCTGGTCTGTAAAGTGATTTCAAGGCCAGCCTAAACTGCATAGCAAGACTCTGTCCCAAAAAGACACAGAAGAAGGAGGAGGAGGAGGAGGAAGAGGAGGAGAAGGAGTAGGAGAAAAAGGAAAGGAGGAGGAGGAGGAGAAGAAGAAGAAAAGAAGAAGAAGAGGAGGAGGAGAAGAAGAAGAAAAGAAGAAGTAGAAGAAGAAAAGAAGAAGAAGAAAAGAAGGAGAAGGAGGAGAAGAAAAAGAAGATGAAGAAGAAGAAGAAGAAGAAGAAGAAGAAGAAGAAGAAGAAGAAGAAGAAGAAGAAGAAGACGAAGGAGTTCCATGCTAGTATATTTGCACTGTGTTGACATATGATCCCCTAAGACATGTTATATAATAGTAAGAAGTACTTCACTAGAGGCTGGCTCTTGATTTTCCCAGATTCCAGAACTAGGAGCTAAATATATATGAATATATGAATTCTTCAGTCCCAGGCATCTTATCACATATGCCATCACAACATGGCAGAGAGTGTCATGCAGGAAGCCCATGCAAGACAAGGAGAACAGTCATGCCATGGGACAAGATTAAATGGAATTCTGGCTTAGGTCATTCTTCTTTAGGAACTCACTCTCTTAGGAGACCACAGGAGTTTCATAAGAATTACATTAATGTCTATCCAGGTTGACATTTCCAAAGACCCTATCTCTTTACATTGGCTCCACTTCTTAAAGACTGTATAAAATGTCACTCCACATAGCATCTGGCATCAAGGCTTCTAGCACATGAAATTTCTGGCGGCACAGTCAAACCATACTGTAGCAATAGCACTAAATGGCATAGAAGGAATTTATTGAAAAGAAGCACAGTCAAGTAGAATAAATTGTTCAAGAATTTCTAATACTGAATATCTTTCTAAGGATAAATAATGCCAATCTTGTCAAATGGGCATTGCGTTCTGCTTGGTATCTATCCTAAACAGTAAAATTGCTCTCACAAAGACTTGAGACTAATTATGAAACATGAAAATCCCACAGCAAATCAGTGCCACTGAGAATAACCTCTTTTTCTTGAAATAACCTCTTTTTTTTTGAAAATAACACATTATTTTCAAAGATTCTATGTCATCATTCACATTTTTAATTCTACTGGTTGGTATATCATTGCTTTCACCATCTACATATTTTTATTTTAAATTGTTTTTGGTCCAAAGTTACAAAGAAATGTCACCGCCCTGTGTTCAGAAAAAAAAAAAATAATAATAAAAGAAGGATTGAGTGGAAATTCGGGGAGAAGGTAATTAGCTTTTCCTGATTTTAAAGCATGCCCTGCAAAAATGTCAGTTTTAGCTGATTACTCCAGGTTGGACGACCAATCAAAGGCTTCCCAAATTCTGTTTGTCTTCAGAATTGTCCAGTGCAGACTCACTATTCTGCCATTGCTGGGCCCATGCTGCCACCTGGGGGCTCTAGTTCTCCTTCACTGCCCAAATAGTCATCAGATGACACAAAAAGAGAAAAACCTTTAGCGTGCAAAAGCAAAACTAAAATACAGGTGCAAAGTCACAATGTGAAGAAACATTGCTGTGCACATTTTTGGTCTCTCAACTTATATATCCAAAGGTTTTACCAGACCTTCTTGATTATGAGCACAACATATTTTGTGTGAAAAATGTTACAGTATAGATTATTTATTGTGATCCCTGGATCAGTTTCCACCATTCCTTATTCCACCATTTCCTTGGCTTATTTTATTTAAAATTATGGGTTAAGATATTGTGAAATGTGAAGATTATCCCCCACCATTTTTACTGCTTTCAGAACTCTTCCAAAATAGGAATTTTCATACAAGATGTAATTGTTTAAAAAGTGATAGTCTAATTTTCATTGTATAGAAGTACCACCAACTATGAAATTCAGTTGGCCCCCACCAAAATGATGTCTGAACATAATCTCCATGTTCTATCTTAACAATTTTGTCATTCCCTGAACATGTAGAGTTATCACAGAATTTGACTAATTGTCACATGTTACCAGAAATGCAAAGAAAATTAAACCATCCTCATCTTACAAGCTTCAATATTTCTGGGACCCCAGTGTTAAATACTCAAATCAGAACACATTACAAGATAAATCAGCAACCATAAACACTGTATCACTTTTGTGCTATGAAAGAAATATCCATAAAAAAGGTACTTATACAGCATATATAGCAGGAGTTATTTTCTGCTATGTCAATTAAAAATTTAACAATAATATGCATACTTTGAATCTATTTTAGTGGTATGAATACAGTCCTATGGCCTTTGAAAATAGAATTGTATCCTGCTAAAGCTAAGAATATTATTTTTCTCTTCTAAGAAAATGGTGCACACACACACACACACACACACACACTGAAAAATGTTTTATATTTTACTGAAGAAAGTTCATTATTATGTCTCAGTAGATGTCCTTTTATGTGCTTACCATTTTAACTGTAAGCTGCTTGGCAACAGGGTCCGAATCAATGTTTCAATACTGCCTGAAGTGCACTGAATTATGCTTTTTAATCTGTGGATACTTTTTGTCAACTAATGAGCTTAAACAATCTTCTGGCCTTTCCAGCTTCATCATGTTTCTTTCATCAATATTTTTATCTGTTTATAAATCCCTCCCAATTTTAAACACTGGCCTAGATTAAAATGGGCAGCCAACTGACCTGTTTTTCACTGAAGGAAGAGTGAAAGTCCCTGAAACACATTGAGAAATACATCGGCTTCCATAGACAAGTGATGGAGTGATAAAGTGAATGCAGAGGGACAGAGCACACAATGCAAATGGTGTCACTTACCGCGCGAAAGCTCAAAGGCAAGAGGAAAACTAGAGATTTCCCAGAGCCCCACAGGTAGGATATGTTGCTTCCCAGTTCAGAAAGCCCAGAGGAGATGGGAGAAGCTGCCTCTTGCATACAGCAGTAGAAACCCAGTCTCCTTCCTGATTAGCATCGTAAGAAGCCTGTCCACATACTTAATAACACAAGAGGGTTTCTAAATACCTTTCCTATCCTTTCTGGAACAGCATTTGTCTTACTGTGTTTTAATTATTTTCTGGTATATCTCCCTTTCTAATTAATCTCAAATTTTGTAACAGGCACCTAATAAATATAGGACAAAAAGAAAAAGAGAGAGAAGAGGGTTAGGGAGACACCTCAGAAGAATAAGTGCTTCCCTGGCAAATGCATAGGGCCTGAGTTCATTCCCTGGTTCTAAAAAAAAAAGAGAGAAGAAAAAGGAGAGACAAAAAGATTCATCTCTTTTCTTTCTTCAATATCAAACATGTCATCGAATTTCCTAAATGGTGTATGAATTATCATGTCCATTAGTGTCTGATTTATGTCATGCAAGCAATACAATTTTTATATAGACTATAGTTTATACTTTTTAATTCCTTAATATATGATGCTATGAATTTATTAAAAAATAATGCTTCAAAGGTATATTCATTACCCTCTCTAAAAAGGAATACTAAAATGGGAAGAAACAGCCTCAAGGTCATCACACGTATATCTGTAGTTTGTGATCCATCATACACTCAAGAAAAATAAAGTAGTGCTTTATTTTTATTCCTAGATACATTAAACATCTTAGAGGTTTCTCACATTGTACTAAAGAAATAATAGTATCATCCAACTTAAGTATTTACTGGCTGATTTTCATTTAGTAATAAAATATGATACTTCCCAATTCAAACATATGGAAAATGCATTCTGATATATATATAACATACTAACTGGATGAGAAGAGTAACACAGTCACTAGACTCTTAATAGTAAGTGCTAGCTCAATGGACTTTTATATGAAAGGTTGGAAGAGATATTTTTTTGAAAAGGCCATTGCTACAAATGAAGTTTGTACTTGGGTGAATATGCCACACAAAGAAATACATCAGAGATAAGATACAGAGAGCAAGAAAGCTTGAATAATGTCCTCCATAGAATGTGAGAACAGTTATTCTTTTCCACTATAGACATAAAAGTTTAGAAAAAGAAAATCCATAAAAGATGTCACTGATAATAGGGGATTAGCCCTTTCCTAGTAAAAAAAAAAAAAAAAATAGATCTCCTCCGGGTTTGCTCTAGGCAAAATCGTGAAACAGAAGGAGGAATGTTTTAACAGAGTATGAAAATTGTCGAACTGAAATTCATAGATTTTAAATTTCTGAATGAAATGGCAAGATTTTCCAAGTGTTTTAATTCCTCAGTGTCTTAGTTTGGTTATCTGTGGAAAAGAAAAGCATCTCTGAATGTTTTCAGTAGTAATTACAAAAGGCTATGTAATTGTATTGTGATTCCTTTTGATTGACACTTATCTGATAAATCTTTTCCATAATTTTGAAATAATTTGACCACGTGTCCTCCTTTGCATCATCACCCATCTCACGGTAATTTGTCTCTTCGTTTTTCATTTACGTATTTGGTGCATGATCTCACTACGCAGCTCGGACTTGTAGTGATCCTCCTGTTTTCAGCCTCCCCAGCGCCGGGATTACAGGTGTGCCCTCCCACGCCTGGACTCTTTCACTGACTCAGAGCTCCCCAGGGGTGGGAGCTGTGTGGGGAGCAGGACTGGTGATAAAGCCCTGGTCCTTATGCTGGACAAAGCAGGCACATAGTCCACGGAGCTATCGCACCTCACGGCAATTTGTCTCTCAGGCAGGAACCAGCATCACCAACTGTCTCATGTTCTGACATTGCTTTTAAATATTTTTCCTTATATTAATTTACTAAAGCTCAAACCCATGAGTTTGGCTAGATGATTTACGTAGTAGTTAATTTTAATGGAAAATAATGAATCATGTCAGCTTAACATAGAATTTGACGTGCACTAGCGACTTTGTGAATATATACTGAGAGTTAGTAAACTCTAAAATAACAAATTAGAATTAGATGGATAAATGGAACAACTGCAAAATGTGAGAAATATTAGGTCAGGCATAATTTCATTGTCTAATTATCAAAATGATAGTATTTTGAGATTCAAGTTAGATTAATGAAAGCAATCTCAAACATTGAATTTTTTTGTATTTATTTATTTATTTATTTAATGTGTTTGGTACAGTGTCTCACTGCAAAGCTCAGACTCGTAATGATCCTCCTGTTTTCATCCTCCCCAGTGCTGGGATTACAGGCGCGCACCACAACACCAGGTCTCAGTGGCTGGCTCAGTGCACCATCGGCATGTGGTGCTGAGTATCGACTCATAGTCCCTGCTCTTGCCTGAGGAAGCACTTAGTCCACTGAGCTATCTCGCAGGCCCTGTATTTATTTTTAATCTTACATATCAAAGACCCCCCCCATGTAATTTGATAGTACGGTATAGCTTCAACATTTACCTAATTTACTGTATCATCCATACCGATGCACGCAGTGGTTGACACTCAAGCCTCAGCTACTGCTCAGGAGGATCACAGAACCCTGAAAATCCAGGGCTGTCCTCCCTTAGACCAATCAGCGTCATGCACCAACCCTGACCTCTGGGCCTGCTCAGAGTGGAAGACGACCAGGTTGTCAAGAGAAGGATGGAGCAGCCAGAGCTCTCAGGTCTCCAGTATCTTCTTTAGAACCCAGCAGAAGACAACTTGAATTCCAAACTCAAACATTAAAATTTAAGGAAAACATATTTATGTAGCTCATCCCGTGCAGCATTACTCAAAATTTGCTACTTTCAGTACCATTTATTCTCCAACTAGATCACACTGAAGACTTAAAATTCTAGAATCTCCTTCCACTTGATTCATTTCTTTCCAGTAGTTTCTAAAGTCAAAGTTTTAAAGTACTGTTTTTTTCTGTATAATTCCACAGTTTCAGAAATGACAGCATGAAGACCTTATATATAATCTTTATAGGATTATGAAAGTACACAAACCCTATTATAAATCATATACAAATGTTACAGGACTAAAAAAATGATATCAAAAGCCAGGCATTGAAAATATAGAATATAGTAACTCATGTCTAAAATAAAGATTTTGTTTTAAGCCTCCTCCACTTATTTCAGAGCAATTTTTTCCCTATTCTAACTTTTTTCTTTTTTCTTTTTCTTTTTCTTTTTTTTTTTTTTTTTTTTTTTTGTGCTTTAGGGAAGGGTCCACAGGGTGTTCAGGGTCTCAATACCAGATCAGATTTATAGTGATCCATCTGTTTTCAGCCTCCCAAGAGCTGGAATTACATGCATGTGCAACCATGGCCAGTTTCAATTTCCATCTCAGCATGCCCTGGGGTTCGGGTAGTACAGCCTATTCTAACTTATTCACTTCATCAAGTCTTTCTTTCCTGGTTTCACTGTTGTTTTCAAAACCACAGCACAAAATATACAAATCCAACCCAATGGGTTTATAGAACCTCTTGTAATTAAAATATCTTGAGACCTAAGTAGAAGGGTGTCTTAATATGTAACTTTGACTATCATTCATTTCTCATTCTAAATATAGACACTTCAAAAAACAACAATGGGAAATTTGCTACTATGAGAAAGAGATGTTCCTATTTCTGTGGAGATAGATTTGCCATCTGGATTTTCTGAAAAACAGACTTTGCGATAAAGATTTACATGCAAGAGTTCCATTAGGGCAAGCCTTATGATCAACACTCATTCAAGAGTATTGGGCAAAAAGAGAATTTTAAGTCAGTGCCCTCTGGAATGAGAAAGCTCTGAAAACTGCTTCTGAACTGAAGAAAGGAGAATGGTTTATTATGACACTATATTGAGCAGCTATTGGAAAAGTGCTGCTTCTAGAAAAAGCATCTCCCTATAGTCCCAGGGCATACACAGAAGACAGCTAGGAGATGTGAGTTTTATGGACTGACAAAGCCAGGAGATTGTCTTTCAGTCATGAATGAGCAAACTTTGGATGTTTCACCACACCAGCTCCTACAGCCATTCTACTATACACCTTAACTGAACCTTCTGTAACCTTAAACTGAAATCCCAGGTGGACCATTTGCATTATACCCACTTGGCTATAATCCAGGTATCTACCTGAATTACCTGGGATAATGCTTGTATATGTTAGACACCACAAAGCTTTTTATTGTTTTTGTTTTTAATGGAGAGATAAGTCTTCAGAGATCACCTCTACCCTTTCGTAACTGTACCTTAAAGCCACCTTTAAGTAGCTTTCTTGACTAATCCTCCCTATGGATATAGCTCTCAAAATTTAAGGTGAAGCAAATTGCTATCAAAAGGTTGACCTCATTGTGAATCTGACTCATTAAAGGTCTCTACCTCAGTGACACATCCCAAATCTAGGCCACTAAAAATGAGACAAAAGATGTTTTAACTGATCTCTTCACATCTCCTGAAGTAAAACTCCCAAAACAAATGTACCATTTTTAATAGAGGTTTTAGTGACAACACATTTGACTGCTGTTCACCTCTAGGCAACCAGAAACAGAAAGGAACAGACTCCAGTCCTGTTATCTCCTTCAAAGGCTCACTCCACAGTGCACATGCCCTTCTGCTGGCCTCCCAGTATAGTACCACAGAGAAATCAACCTTTAATGATTGGGTCTTTGAGAAACTTTTTAGATGCAACCTGTAAGAAATGCCATACTTTGCATTTACTTTAAGCATTGGAAGAATATAATTTCTTAATGCTTCTGGAACGGCAGCATCAAAATTCTTGGTAAGCTGGCCACAATTGAACTTTCTTATTTCTCACAAGCAGACATCTTTTGATATGTATTTCAAAACTACAGCACAGAAGATGTAAGAAGAGTCATAATGAATTAAAATTTTTGGATTAGTAAAATGTATTTTTTGCCCATGACTTGAGTCATAAAAGAAATCAAAATAAAAATGACACCAATTTTAAATTAAGAAATCTATAGCATGTCAGTCATGAAGATGCAAGAAACTTTCTCCTGTAAAATCACCAAACGACAAAATAGAAATCAAATGCAGCATGACATTAAGGTGCATGCACTTATAGTGCATTGCTTTGGGCTGTTTATTTGTTTTGATCAATATTGTACACTGGATGTGTGGTCCAACATGAAGAAGTGTAGGCAACTCAGCACTGCTCTAGGCAACAAGTCAAGAGAACTACATATTCTAGCATAAGAAACTCAAAATGAAAATGAATTCTTAAAAAAAATCTAGCTCTACAGATACCATTATACCCACCTATTCCTTTGTATCTTCATGGAAGAATTAAAAGCATCATATCACATTCATAGGGAATGTTACCATCAAAGAAAAGGGGAAATTTTTAAAAACAAGCAAAGAAGGAAAAAAAACCCAAAGTTTTTGTAAATGGAGAAAGGACAAAGCTCTGGAGGAAGAGAAAGGAAATAGGAAATAAAGAATAAAGTTTTATCATATAGAGGAAGAAACTCTCTGATTGATATGATCATTATGTATGTTTTGTATGTGTCCATAAAGTCTGATAGAAAAAAGGAGAAGAAAGAAAAAGAAGAAGGCCAGCTTAAAGAGGCAGTTAAGATTTGGAAGAAAAAACAAGGAAGCAAATAAACAAAAGGCATAGAACTGGATACTAGTCCATAGTTTATACCACATACTAGTTCATAGATCATGCTTAAGTAGATGCAAGAAAAGAGAAATTATACCATGCATATTATCTGACCACAGTGTAATAAAACTAGAGATAATGACAAAACAAAGCACAAAAACCACATAAATACAAGCAAATAAAACAACACTGTCCTCAGCCACCAATGGGTTATGGATGAAATTAAACAAGACATTAAAAAGTATCTACAATTCAATGAAAATTCAAGTACAACTTAGCAGAATTTATAGGATGCAATGAAAGCAGTTCTTACAGAAATTTATAGCTGTGAACTCACATATTAGGAAAGCAGAACAGGAACCAATAAATACCCTAATGATGCAACTCAAACATCTAGAAAAAGAAGAGTAAACCAAACCCAAAGCACAAAGACAGGAGGAAATTGCAAGGATTAGTGAAGAAATTAATGCAATTGAATCAAAGAAAATAATGTAAAGAATTAACACCAGCTAGGAAGATAGCTCAGTAGAATAAGCACTTGCCTGGCAAGTGCAAGAGCATGGGTTCAATCCCTGGTTCTCTAAAAAAAAAAAAAAATTAACAAATAAAAATGCTGGTTTATTGAAAGATTAAATAAAATAGATAAGCTCCTAGCAAACCTCACTAAAAAGAGGAAAGAAAGCACTCAAATTCAAGCAATGAGGAATGAAAAGGGTGAAATTACCACAGACCCTGTGAAAATTCAGAAGATCATCAATAACTATTTTGAGAATCTTTACTCTCACAAAAACAGAGACAGAGAAAAAAGGACAGATTCCTAGAAAGGTACAAATTACCAAAACCGAATCAAGAAGATATAAAAACCTTCAATAACCCAATAACAGCCAGTGAAATTCAAAGTATAATAAAAACCTACCAACAAAGAAAAGCCCAGGTCCTGATGGATTCACAGCTGAATTCTACAGGAAATTTACAGAAGATATAATCCCAATGCAATTCAAACTCTTCAATGAAATTGAAAAGTTAACAAGCCTCCCAAAGCCATTCCTGGAGGAAACTATTATACTGATAAGCAAACCAGAGAAAGATGAAACTAAAAAAGAGAACTGCAGGCCAATCTCCCTCATGAACATAGATACAAAAATTCTCAATAAAATACTAGTACATAGAATACAGAAAATCATTAAGAAGATTATACACCATGACCAGATAAGATTCATCCCAGTGATGCAAGTATGCTTTAACATATGAAAATCTATAAATGTAATACACTATATCAATGGCAGAAAATAAAAATCCACATGATAATTTCAATTGATGCAGGAAAGGCTTCTAACAAAATCCAACAGTCATTCACATTGAAAGTCCTACAGAAAATTGGGACAGATGGCCTCTACATCAATGTGCTAAAAGCCATTTATCACAATCCAACTGCAAACACAATTCTAAATGGGGAAAAACTGAAACTTTTTACTCTCAAATCACAAAGAAGACAAGTATATACTCTATCACTACTCCATTGGAAACATTAGCTGCAACCATTTGACAAGAGATAGAAATAAAAGGAATAAGAATAGATAAAAAAGAAGTAAAACTATCAATGTTTACAGATACTCTACTTGGAAGAACAAAAAAATTCCAGCAAGAAGGTACTAGAATTAATACAAAAATTCAGTAGAATAGGAAGATACAAAGTCAATACTCACAAGTCAATAGCATTCCTCTACACAGATAGCAAACGCACTGAGAGAGAAATTAGAGAAACAATACACTTTATGATAGTACTGTGAAAATGAAATACTTAGGAATTAATCTAACTAAAGGAGTCAAAGATCTATTCAATGAAAATTACAGTAATCTGAAAAAAGAGATCATAGAGGATTTTAGAAAATGGGAAGATATTCCCTGCTCCTGGATAGGAAGAACCAACATTGTGAAGATGGCCATACTTCCAAAATTGTTGTACAGATCTGATGCAATTCCTATTAATATGCTAATAGCATATTTCACAGACCTAGAGAAATCATTCCTAAAATTTATGTAGAACCAGAAAAAACAACCTAGAATAGCAAAGACAATCCAGAGCAACAAAGGGAAGGCAGGAGGCATTACAATTCCTGACTTGAAATTATACTACAAAGCTACTGTGAGAAAATTAGCATAGTATTGTAAAAAAAAATGCAAACTTGACAATTAATAAAATAGATTGCAAGATGAAGATGCAACCACAAACACACTCAGCTACCTTATCTTCAACAAAGGGGCCAAAAATTTTTACTGGAAGAAAGATAACCTCTTTAACAAATGGTGCTGGAAAAACTGCCTCTCTACATGTGGAAAACTAAACCATGACCAGGTCTATCATCGTGCATTAAACTAAAGTTAAAATGGATTCAAGATCTCAACATTAATACAGAAACAATAAATCTCCTGGAAGAGAAAGTAGGTAGAAACTTGAAGATATAGGCATAGTTAAAGAGTTTATGAACAGAAATCAAACTGAACAGGAAATACTTGAAATTATTACAGCTGGGACAGCCTGTTGTTGAGAAGTTTTTGCACATCAAAATGAAATTAACAACAGGGTGAAAAGACAACCCACAAAATTGGAAGAATTCTTTAATAGTCACTCAGACAAAGGTCTTTTTTCTATAATTTATAGAGAACTAAAAAAACATTAGAGGCCCAAAATTTAAGGACCCAGTACAAAAATGGGCATCTGATATGAACACATGCTTCTCAGAGAAAGAAATAAAAGAGGCAAATAAATATATGAAAAAATGTTCCACATCACTAGCCATTCGGGAAATGCAAATTAAAACAATGCTGAGATTTCATATCACCCCCGAAAGAATGGCTATCATAAAGAAATCAATCCATAACAAATGATGGAGAGGCTATGGGGAAAAAGGTACCTCTCCCCACTTTTTGGCAGGAATGTAGGCTGGTTCATTCATTATGGAAATCAGCATGGAGATGCCTCAAACAACCTGGACTGGACATCCCATTCAATGTAGCTATCCCCCTTCTAGAAACTTACCCAAAAGAACTGAAAACATCATATCATAGTGATATACGTGTGCTTATGTTTATAGTGGCACAATTTGTGATAACAAATTTTGGTAACAACCAACATGTCTGTCATATGAGGAATGAGTGAAAAAGATGTGGTATTTTTATACAATAGAGTATTACTAAGCTGTAAAGAGAAATAAACTCAAAGCCTTCATAGGTAAGTGGATGCAACTTGAAGTTATATGCATAAGTGAAATAAACCAGACACTCATGTGTAAATATCCCATTGTTTCCCTATTGTAAAAGCTCAAAAGAAAAATAAATAGTGAAAGGTACGACACAGTGAAATGGAAAGTGAGAAGTTATGGATTAAGCAATGAAGAGAGAGTAAGGAGAAATGTTAGGATACATGGTAGCAGCAAAATGATACATTTATATAAACAAGATAGTTAAAGCAATGGTTCGAAGAATCTCTATCAGGTTTATAAAAATATCAGTTAATGGGAAGAATTCTCATGTTGACCGATTATATATGCTGGTATCTGTGAACTAAGCAAATCCAATGAGAATAGCAATGTATAATACTAAAACCATGGTTGAAATACCTATCATTTTGATCTCCTACATGTGCACTGCTTCTAATGTCATATAAATTATGGCTATAATACCTTTAAAATAAATATTTATAAAAAGTATAATAAAAGAAAACAGGAGATAAGAAAAAAAGTCGTAAGATTGTCCTGCTTCAAGGTGGTATATGGCTTGATTTCTACATTTCTCTGTAAAAATTAGTAATTGTTTTTTCACATTCTATAGAGATTTAAAGTTTTTAGTATCTATTGTTGTTGGAAAATACCAGTTCCATGTTATGTCTAAAGCATTTGATATTCAGACAAATAATAATGTTAAGCTCACTTTTCTCTGTTACAGGGTAATAATATCATTAAGCTTCTCTTCTGAATGTTTAACAACTAAAGTTCATGGACAAAAAAATTAGACAAAAGGAAGGGCTACAAGGATAGCCAATATTTTGGTCTTAGCCCTTCAAGATCAGTGAGAACTCAGGACACTATAGAACCTCTGCTGTGAGATTCTGGAACTCAGTGGTACCCCTAAATTTTCTGATCAAGGAAATTAGGGGGCACAGAGGAAAGTGACTGATGATGTATGGTGTGCCTAAGGAGACTCACGAGAAAGAAAAAATTCTCTCTGGCTTTCACAGAGAGCAAATTGGTCAGACAATGCCTGTGCCTCATCCATATGGCTGACATTGACAAAAGATCCACAAAGTGCTACACATGGTTCCTGTATAAATTCTGAGAGGATTTGACTGACCTTACCAGATAGCAAAAGTTACATCTCTAGTTATATAGTTTTTGCTTTAACTTGGTCTTAACCATCCAGAAAAAAAAAAAAAAAAATGTAACCACAGGGTATAAAAAGTAATGCTATATTAATATTCTGAACTGTAAAAGTCAACAACTTCTGAACAATCTCCAGTTCTAGTGATAATCCACTTCTATTATGGACTATTGGACTATATCAGGTTATTTGGCTGAATTCAAGCACTTAGAATCTTTGGACTGCCATCAAGTATGAAAAGGTCTTTTAAAGACTTCTAGAGTAACTCACTCTCACTATGTTTCTGTAGATTTCAGCCTCCTTTCTTGCCATGAGCCAGGAGTCAGGAAGAATGTACAGTTTGCCACCTCCTTTTTTTGCACTGAGGTCTGATTTCTTACTTGTCTTGTGAGTACCAATCCTCCAAGTATTTCTTGGATTCCAGGGATTCACTTCCCTCCCTTTTTCTCTACTTAACCAAGTTGTTATACTCCAGTGTCTGGATTCCAAATCTTCAAAGGCGGATTTGCTTGTTTACCACATTACCATCTTGCCAGAAGTACTTGCATTCTTATTAACTTTAAGATATTTTCAATAACTGTACTTTCTGTTATGTCTTTGATCTGTGTTTCCCAAACGTTTCATTATGTTTGGTATGTGACTGAATTATGGATGCAATATACATATCAGCGGATTCATTAATCTATTAGTTCAACAAATAAGTGTGTTGTGATGAGGTGGGGCTTACTTGCGGAGAGTTTACTAGGGGTGTGGCTTGAAAAGGTGTATCTTGTCTCAGGATCCCCTTCTCTCTCCCTCTTATTCCTAGTTGGTATATGTTGAACACGTTTCCTCTACACACATGCCTCATTTCTATACTGTTTCTGCCTTAGAATCAGATAAGCATGGACTGAAACAATAAGACAACATAAATTTCTTTTCATTTAGGTTTTGGCTGTCAGATATTTTGTCCCAGAAGTGAACAAGGAACTACTACACTCTTCTCGGCACTACCTTTAAGAACCTCTCCATTATGGTCAAGCTGCAAATTTTACACATCATCTACCAGTAGATTTGTTTTTCCTGCTTCTCATTGCCAAGCTGGTTAAATATAGCCAGCAGCACACATGTTGTGGCTTGAGCACTAGGATGTTTTGAAATTTCCTCCAGCAGCTCTATTAGTCCACAGTCTATGAAGTTAGCTTCACACAAAGTCTGAGGACATGGGCAAAGGTACACAAATCCTTTGCCACAGTGTAGAATGCAATCCCTGTATTCTAGTTTCTAAGGGATTCCTCATTACTGTCTGAAACTTTGTGAATCTGGACTTTACTGTCTGCATTTCTATCAGCATTATGGTCAGAGCTCCAGCTAGAATCTTCCATCAAGCTTGGCTTATAGAACTCTGAACCTTCTCTCGCCAGTATCTCCAAGCCATTCATAACTTTTCTCATAAGCCTGATCCAATGGATTCTAAATGACATGGTCAGATACTATATAGTTAAAACAATGGTCCAATTCCTGGTACCAGTTTTCTGAATTAGTCATTCTCTCATGCTTGGAACAAAATATTTCACACCTGCAACCTGAAGAAGGACAGGTTTATTTGGTCATTGTTTTGAAAGACTCAATTCACAGTTGGCTGAGTCCAAGTCAGAAAGGGCACAATTGAGGTGCATGGTAGAGCAAAATTACACAACAGCATGCAGGAAGCAATAGGCAAAAGGAGGAGCCACAGATAGGAATACTTCCTTCCAGGTGACACTCCCATATCAAAACACATGATGCTTTTGAAGGATATTCTAAATCACACACACACACACACACACACAAAAATAGAAATAAGATGTTACACAAGTTAGGTGATTTTCATTCACTAGGCTAAATTAAAATACCAGTTTCAAAATGTCACATACAATAAGCTTGCATTTCTATGATGGAGCTTGAAAGATTAAAGTATAATGACACTGACAGATCAGCATTTGTCACCTTGAATATATGAGAGCAAAGGGATAGGCAAGAAGAGTATTTTGGGGATGAAGTCACTGCATTGTATCCTAATTGATAAGATGGCTGTATAAACATTTTCACATGAGTTAAAATTCATAGAACTCTATTCCAAAAAGAATTATTTCATTTTATATTAACTTCTAAAGTAAAAAAAGAAAGCAAAGGATAAACAACAGTGGTAGGGTATGGTATACTTTGTGCCAAAGGTGAAAACTCCTTTTACTGAGGAGGGCTTTGACTTGGGCCTTTCTGTTAAGCATTTCAAATAAAGAATGCATTATTAGAAGAATAAAAAAGGCTTATGAGAGGACCAGCCAAGTATCTAGCAGATTAAAGCACTTGTAAGCAGGCAAAGAGGCAGGGAGTTTGTTCCCTGGGCCTGCCCTGCTGGCCCCACCGCCAGGGCATGCTGAGACAGCAACTCAGACTGGGCATAGTGTCACGCACCTGTTATCCCAGCTCTTGCCAGGCTGTAAACAGGCAGATCACTGCAAGTCAGATATAGTCGCGACACCTTGAACACACTGTAGACCCTTCCTTAAAAATACAGAAAAAGAGGCCTATGGATGCAGCTCAGTGTTAAATCCCATGCTTCATTCTTCAGTACAAAAGGAAAAAATGGACTTGACAAAAACAAGGGAAAAAACCTCATTTGCCTTTCACGTTCCCATCTCTTCTAGTCATATTTATTCATTCATTTCACAGTTATTAGGAGACAATATATACTAAGCACTGTGCAAATATATTCAGAATCCATTCTAAGCATTACTGGTTCACCAACTAGCTTAAGTTCCAAGGTTACAGAATTGTAGCTCATGCTGTTTCTCCTTTGCACCTACTTGAGTTACCCACACTGACCATTCCTTGCCATCAACTCTTCCAATTTCATCTTCATTTTCACTTATTATTTACTTTCTACGTTTATTTTCCTCCATACTTTGTGTTTATTATAATGTCAGTAAAGAATTCACAACTATCTTTAACCCTCTTCTACCTCTTGCAACTCTTACCTAGCGGCCTAATTGGCATAAACATTTGTAACTCTCAAAGGCAACCTCAACTTGATATTCTAAAGTCCAACTTCTACTTTGCAAGAGCCCAGGCGTAGCTTCTGTGTGTGACCATCCATGCACTCACAGGAACCTCCTCCATCATATAGGTCTGGTGTGGAATGCTGCAGCAGAAATCCCTGCAGAGAAACTAGGGGTTAGACCCACACAGTTCATCCAGGAGCTGAACATCTTCCCAGAAGGGCACAGTGGGTTTACTTCCATGGGCTGCACCAGAAGGAAGTGGAGCACAGCAGCCAGACCCAAGCCAGGCTCACCTGGAAAGTTTGAACTTGGTAGATCTGGACCCAGTAAGCTGAGACACTTTGGTAGACCCAGATCTATAAGAGCATCCTCTCTATTTCTTGATTGAGAGAGGGGGCAACAGGTAACCAGGGTGTACTAATCTGCTTGGATGACACCATGTACTTCAAGGGGAAGTGAACAGACAGAGCTTAGGGGAACTAATTTAAATACAAATTCCCAGTTTAATATCTGCTTAGCTACACAGACAAAATGTTTGTGCTAGGGTGCAAAATACAAATTCATTAGTTACAAATGTTTCTTAAATGCTAAATATCACTACCCAATATTAGTGATCCTAATTATAGTTCTATAAATACAAAGCTATAACTGGCTTAACCACATAATCTCTCTTGGATGAGAATTTCAGTAGGTGCTAAGGTAATAACTGCACCAACGCTCTACACCAAAGGTGAGAAGACAGTGCTATACAAAAAACAAAGAGAAGGAACAAAATGCTTTCTGAGGCCTGGAGAACAAATGCAGGAGAAAATAGCATAGAAGAAATTGGAAATCAAACACCTGAAATCTCTGAAGTAATAGCATCTGAAGTAAAGAAACAACTGCAGAAAGGTATAGAGGAAATCAGATCAGAAGTAATCTTTGGGGCCAGAGAGATAGCTCAGTACAATAAGCACTTGCCTGGAAGGTGCAGGATCCTGAATTCAATCCCTGTTACAAAAAAAATAAATAAATAAATAAAAGAAAAGAAAAAGAAAGAAAGAAAAAGAAAGAGAAAGAATCTCTGAAAAAATAGAGAAAGGATAATCATAATAAAAGATTTAGTAAGTGCTTCTGAAGAAGACACTGATAAAAAAAAATAGAGCAGATATTTACACATGTGTGTCTAGTTTATTTTACTTATGAGTATATGTCCAAGTGGCATCCGCTTCAGTATAAATGCTTCGAACTTATCATTCTTAATAGCTGAGTAATACTCCATTATATAGAAATACCACATCTTTTTCAACCATTCCTCATGTGATGGACATCTTGGTTGTTTCCAAGATTTTGCTATCACACATTTTGCTGCTATAAACATAGGTACACATATATCTCTATGATACAATGTTTTCAGTTCCTTTGGGAAAATTCCAAGTAGGGGGATAGCCGGCTTGAATGGGATTTCTAGTCCTACTCTTTTGAGTAGTCTCCACACTGACCTCCACAATGGTTGTACCAGTCTACATTCCCACCAGTAGTGAAAAAGTGTTCCCTTTTCCCCACAGCCTCTCGATCATTTGTTGTTGGTTGATTTCCTTATGATAGCCATTCTTTCTGGAGTGAGATGGTATCTCAGTGTTGTATTTATTTGCATTTCACAAATGACTAGCAATGTGGAGTATTTTTTCATATATTTATTCGCTTCTTTAATTTCGTCCTCTGAGATGTGTGTATTCATCTCAGATGCCCATTTCTGAATTTGGTCTTTAAATTTGAGGGCCCTGCTATATCTTATTTCTTTATATATTCTAGACAGTAGTCCTCTGTCTGATTGCTTATTAGTTAGGATTTTTTCAAAGTTTGTGGGTTGTCTTTTCACTCTGTTGACAATTTATTTTGACATGCAGAAGCTCCTTAAGAAGAGTTGATCCCAGTTGTTGATTCTTTCAAGAGCTTCCCTTGCGAATATATGTTTGTTCATGAACTCTTTACCTACCCCTATGTCTTCAAGAGTTCCTCCTACTTTCTCTTCCAAGAGATTGAGTGTTTCTGTTTTAACGTTAAATATCGTATAGTCTCCCTAGTATAACAAGTGAAAAGCAGAAATACAAAAGGAAATGTACAACAAGTAAAATCAATTGAGTCAGATAAGGCAAAGTGAATGGCATATGCTCCAGGATACTAATCAGCTTTTCTTCTGGATGGTTAACAACCTAAGATCCCAAGTCAGAATTGGAGAAATAGAAGAGTCACAAAGCCAGCCAACATTTTGGCTCTAGCCTTTCAAGGTCAGTGAAGACTCAGGACATAGGAGAACCTGTAGTGCAACATCATGACATTCAGGTGAGCTCCAAATTTTCTGAACAAGGAGATTATGGAGCCACAGAAGAAGGAGACTGAAGTTCTATAGTGTGCCTGGGAGAGTCACATGAGGAGAAAACTTTCTCTCAAGCTCTCACAGAGAGCAAATTGGTGAAGCATTGGCCATGACTCATTCACATGGATGACACAGACAAAGGATCCACAGAATAATGTACAGGACTACAAGATAAACCCTGAGAGGACTTCACTGACCACATAGGAAATATAAAGTTCATGTGTTGGTATATAAGTCTTGATCTATCTAGGTCTTAACCATCCAGCAGATAAGTATAAAAATGAAGTATACATCGTGGGGCAAGAATCTTAAGCTGAGCTGTAAATGACTATGGTCGACAATTTCTTTGAATAACTCACTATGGTTGTAGAATGCTGACTGTGTTGGATTGTGGTGTCGAGTTCAAGCACCTAAGTTAGTTGAATGACAATGGAGTGCCCACCTTTGACAGATGTAGACAAAGGAAGGGGTGTAGAAAGAAAAAGTCATGATGTGTGTGTATAGACAGTACAGTTGGGATAGATAACACTGTGCTTCTGCATAATTCTATGAGAGGCAAGATCTGCACTAATGGTGGTTGGACAGGATATTATGTCAGCTTCTAGTACTACAGTCATCCAGTAGGTAAATAATTATTGAATTTTTGATATAATTCAGGTATAAAAAATAAG
>PVKA01036324.1:0-15445 GCA_004027165.1 Ctenomys sociabilis
TTATTTTGTTGCTACTTCCCTCAATAGCATGCAATCATTTTTTTGCCCCTCTAGACTCCAGCAAAACATGGGACTCATGCTCTGGGAAACAGACCGATGCATGCTTTATCTGACACATGCAAGTGGAATTTTTGATCTGTGCACGGGCTGTTGGCAACACGCAGCTGCTCCTTCTCTATCCATATATATTTTTGTGCCACTGCCCTGCATTCTGGGAACAGCAGCTGGACCCACCCTTGGCTATGGGAAAACTTCTGGCAATTTCCTGATTTTGTTGTGAACTCTTTCTTCAAGATCACATCCAAAGAGCCTTCAGGACACAGGCCTAAACAGAGTCCTCAAGAATGTACCCCAGTCTTCACCCTCTGTTCTGTCCTGCGCTTAGTGTTTCCAGTTTCCCAACCCCCCCATCCCTGCCCCGCTGTGTGCCCAAGCAATGTGTTCCTAGCTGTACAATGAAACACTATCAAAGGGCTAAGGAAAATTCAGTGGATGATATCTACCTATCCCTCCCCCATTCTATTAAGAAGTTCTGATAAATTTAGGAAGTATGGTTTCTTCATATAGAAATCAAAGAGCCTACAAGCCTCTTTAGTCTCAGAGAGACAGGAGAAAGTCTAATTCCAGCACCCTTTCTGGATGACTGTAAATCAGACTCATGTCAGGGACCATGGTATCCCAGGGTCACCACTTTAGGTAACATTTTCAATTTCATCTTCAAAATCCAGGTCTGGAGCTGGACACATAGCTCAGTGGTAGAGCACTTGCCTTATCGGCATGAGACCTGATCCTCACAAAATAAGCAAGCAACACACAGCATTAGCTTCTTACGCAAACCACATGCTCACTACTGACGTTATATGGCCCATTAATGAAATTCTGAAAAACACATCCAGGGCCAGGGAGATAGCTGAGCAGCATAAGTACCCACCTGGCAAGTACAAGGTCCTAAGTTTGATCCCCTATACAAAAAACAGTATAGAGATAAAAAAGAGCAATCCCCTGAAATTCAACTAATAAAAGCACTATAAACATTTTGGTGTGTTTTTTTTTTTTAATGTATTTGATTGTTGCAGAATCTCACTATGCAGCTTGGACCCACAGTGATCCTCCTATTTTCAGCCTCCCAAGCCCTAGGACTATAGGCATGCACCACTAAGCTTGGACTCTGTGGCTGTCTCAGCCCACCCTGGGGGCAGGGTTGGCACAGCATGTGCTGCCGGGGAATCGAACCCCGGTCCCTGCGCTTGCCTGAGCTCGCCTAAGGAGGTGCTTTAATCCACTGAGCTATGTTGCCAGCCCACTTTTTTGGCATTCTCTTCCCCAGGAACTCTGTTAATTTTTGGATTCCACTGCCAGTATCCTTTTGTCAGCCTCTTCGTTCATCATTTTCTCATTTATTACTACTGTTTTTAAAGGCTGTATCATATTCCAACATGGAAACGGATACCATTTATCCACTCTCCAACTGCTGGCCATTTAGGCTGGCCACATTGTCACGCCCACACGGCAGGGGAGCCCCACACTACTGTATATGCCTCCTCACCTCCATCTTCACGTTCGCTCACAGAATGTGGGTTTTCTCACTACGAAGTTTGGACTCATAGTGATCCTTCTGAATCAGCCTCCCCAGCCCTGGGATTAAGGGATGAACCACCACACCCAATTTTGGTGGCCATCATGGTGCACCTGGGGTTCCAGGGCCAGCGTGGCATGCGGCAATGGGGATTGAACCCCCGTCTTGCGCTTAGCAAGCAGGCACTCAGACTGCTGAGCTATCTCTCCAGCCTCACAATGTGGTTTATAAGCAATTTGCCCCATGGCACCATTATCAGGGCTGTATTTCTATCTTAAGTTCCTGTATCACCATGGCTTCTTAGTACACAGTTGATACTGCCACGAACTCACCATTCTCAGATTCTGAGCTATACAGAGCCAAGGGGTGTTGAGTAAGGCCAAGCTTTTATAATTCATTTTAATGTTTATTGTTTGCTTTATGCCTGTTTGCTGCATGATTCCACTCAATGATTAAGTCTGGACATTTCTCTAAAGTCTCTGGGACTGGCAAAGGAGCTGCTTTAGAGAAAGCAGAGCACCGTGGTAGGAGATAAGTGTTTGGTGAAGATGTCGGCAGAGGATTATGTCAACTCTAGACAAAGCTACCACCCTGGTCCTTGCCGGTGTCACTTTGACATCTTCCCCTCCATGCGCTACACCACCTACCTCCAGCCTGCTGGTCACCTCCACCCTGCACCTCTAAGCTTCAAGACACCATAGCCCTAAGCATCCCTTCATTTCCCTGGCCCTCCAGGTCTGCAGTCAGTAGAGAAAACAAATCCACAACACACATGAGGAGATGGGACTAAGTCCCAGCCCTCACCTCCAGCCTTCTGGGAGCATGTGCATTATAAAACGGGTCACTTTTAATTCAAATAACTCTGCCTTTTGCAACTTGCCCACAACTGACCACAGCGAAGACCTGGGGAAACAGGAGACAACTGGGTTGGTGGGGGGCAGGGCATGAAAGGTTGGGTCAGAGGGCAAACGCAACCCCACTGGCTGCACCTGTAATGCTTACATCCAGGTGGCTGAGGAGAGATCACAGAGTTTGAGGCCAGCCTGGACTATACAGAGAGATCTTGTCTCAAAAAAAAAAAAAAAAAAAGGCAAGAAAACAAGCCTGCCAGAGGGCCTCTTTTTGAGATGAGGGATTCGCCGCTAGGGTGCCATCATTGCTACTTACACATTTGGCTACACTTTTAGCAACTAAAAACTACTCTCTAATAAAAGTCATGCAATTGTATGGGAACCCGTTAACAGGTCTTCACTATGTTCTAAGTGTCTAAGGCTGAAACTGCCACTTTGTATGGCTCTGGTTTGACCCCTACTACTGCCACATCAGTTGCTTCCTGCCCAGATCCACCGGCATTTCCCACTCGCAGGATAAAACAGCAGGCTTCCGGTATCTTGCTGCCCTCCTCCGAGAGTACCTGCACGACGCTGTTGCCGGCAGCCACCGTGGCCCTCCTCCACACGCGCCTGCGGGCGGCCACCTCGCTGAGCAGCTGCGCCAGCTTGCGCTCCATCTCCGCCTGGAACACCTCGCTCTGCAGCTGCTTCTCCACGACGCCCAGGAGGACTGCAAGCAACAGGGAACACACACGGCACCGGAAGCAAGTCAGGGAGGGAAAGGAGACGAGCGGAGGCCTGTGCGCGCTGCGTGCGTGATGCGTGCGTGATGTACGCGCGATGCGTGCGTGATGTGTGCGTGATGCGTGCGTGCGTGCATTTGCGCATGCGAGCTTGGGTGTGTGTGCACATGTGTGTATAAAGCTAAACTGGCCCCTAGAGGAAATGTTAACGTGGAGAGAAGCTCAAAAAGAAGGATGAGGAGGATCCAGGAAGGCCCTTTTACCGACTGCAGCTCCCCGATTGCGTGTTACAGGGTAGTTGGTTGGAAGCCCCAATAAGTCAGTCCTTTATGTGCCCTGGAGCAGAGTTTACACCAGATCAAACGCTCCACATCTGTACTTATCTCAGAACTTCTAGAAGCAGCCGAAGCCCCTATCTTGTCTTAAGAGAGACTCGCAAACTAAATTGAGCAACAGGTATCTGCCCATCTTCAGCTGTCTGCCTCCCATGACCCAGAGGGATTATCTGCATATCAGCTGGGTCAAGGGGTAAGCAGCCAGCGCCTTAGAACTACTTGCAGACCTTTCTGACAAAGCAATGGCCAAATCCCTTCATCACTATGAAAATTATCTGGAGGGCCTGGCCCAGGCAGCATGCCCATGGTGGCCCCACAGCGGGAAGTTGTATGTAAAGTAGGAATTTGTAAGCCTTGGGGATCCCACAAGTGGAGATCTCTCCCCGTGACCAGGCACCGTGAAGCTTGTCAGCCTCCCAGGAACCGTGTCAGGCAGTCTTTCTCTGGAGCACACTTGAGCAACTGACCAGGTCCTGAGTGGGCATGCCACGCTACCTTCATCACCCTTAGAAAGCCACACAAATAGCGGCTTTAGGAAATAAAAGATCTTTGCTTCTAAGCCTCACCCTGTGCTGGGTCAAAAGCTGCCCTTCCCAGTGAGACTCTGCCCCACACTTGATGTCTGAATTTCATAGAAGACCAGTGCTTTTCGGGCCATCACTCCACGGGACACATTCCCACAGCCCCTTGGAACCCTTTTCTCATTCATTCTTTGCCAAGAGTATAAAGTACATTTTGCCCTGATTTTAGTCAACAGGAAAGGCAGGTCCTTCTCAATGGACCCACACAGACTTCTTATTCAGAATGTTCTCAAAACATGACTTCAGTGAGACGTACCTGTTCTGACCCAAGAGGACTTCAGTAACTGAGATAAGTTGAGCTGCGGGTACTGGAAGGCTGCATAGATGGAAGAGTCGGTATGGGGGAAAAAGGGACAGGAAGCACATTAGCACTGGTCAGAAAGGCAGACGTTCCGGGGACACAGCCTGAGTCCCAGCACACTGCCCTCCGCATCATGTCTCACTCTCCCCATAGAGGGACAAAAGGCCAATCTGTGTGAAGACTTGGGCAGGGAGCAGTTTTGGAGTATGCTGGTGTCTGGAGCACCCCACTTCCCAGCGGGGTCCCCCCTTCAGGTCCTGTGCACGTGCACGTCACTGTTCTAGAGTAACATGTCTGCACACTGTCCCCTCAGAGACCTGGGCCTCCCAGAAGTGACTCGGGGTAAAGTGACAACGTGTCCTGCTATGCAGTCACAGCACCTCCCTGCCATGCAGCACTTGTGGGATTTTAGCCAAACAATACTATATCCCTGAGAGAAGGGAAATGGATACTGGGAATCGAACTCAGGACCTCAGATTTACCAGGCAGGTACTGTGCCACTGAGCTAAATCCCTAGCCCATGAGAACTATATGTAAATGACAGTTTCATCCCTGTCTACTCTAATATTTTACAGGTTTTTAAATTTTTATTAACAATATGCTGAAAAACATTATAAATCATTTCCATTCTGAAAAACAATTATTTCCCCTCAATTTCAACTCTGGAATCTACTATTTTTGAAGAGACAGTTTCCCCTTCCTCCTGCAACCCCTCTAGCACTGCTGTGAATCGAACCACTTCCAAGAGGATGAAAGGTTTCGTTTCCATTTGTTATTTTTTATTTTTAAGTTTATATGCAGTAAAATTCCTTTCTGTGGCATCCAGTTTTTCCTGCTTTGATAAATGCAAGCAATCACATACCTACCACTGCAGGGAGGACACAGGAAGTATTGGCACCCCAAAAGCCACCCCTGCCATCACCCTTTGCAGTTACCTCTGTACCTTCTATAAACCTTGACCTGTTCTCAATACATTAGCCTCCTCTAGATCTGGAGTACATTTTTTGTTGTTTGGTTAGTTTAATTTGAAGCTTTTGATTGGCTGGTTTGCTGTTTTTCACATTTATTTGTTTATTTATTTGATATAGAGTTTCACTATGCAGCTCAGATTTGTAGTGATCTTCCTGTCTCAGCCTCCCCGGCACTGAGATTAAAGGTTTGTTCCACCACCCACAGTTTTAGTGGCTCACACAGCATGCCCCGGGGGTGCTGGGACTGGCACAGCACGTGGTACCCAGGATCAAACCTGGATCCTTACACTTGCCAGGCAGGCACTTAGGCCAAGTTATCTCCCCAGCCCTATTGGTTTTATTTGAGGTACTAGGGATTGAACCCAGAATCTTACATGTGCCAGGCAAACACTCTATTACTGAGCTCTACAGTCAGCCCCTCCCCTCCCCTCTCTTCTCCTCTCCTCTCCTTTCCCTTCCTTTCCTTCTTCTCTTCTTCTTTTCTTTTCAAGACAAGATCTTGCTAAGTTGCCCAGGCTAGCTCTAAACTTAAGATCTTCCTGCTTCAGCCTCCCCAACAGCCGGGGTGACAGGCATACCCCACCACACTTTGGCTTAGATACTTTGTCATGGCATCTCTTTATTCTCAAAAGCAAAAGGCAGGCAGGCACAGTGCCTAAGCAGGGCTCTGAAGGCCCACGCTCACTGGACTCTAGGAAGTTCTGATTTCATTTGATCGTGCTCTGGACTTTAATCAAACACTCCCTTTAAAAGAAAGACCTTGGTGAGACCACCCTGTAGGATGCATGCATGGTGAGGGAGCCCAGCATAAACCTCAGATGCTGATAACACTGGTGCAGGCTCACAGGCTATAACAAAGGCCACTCTGGGGGGCAGGGAGTTCCCCATACCTTTGGAACATTTTCGCTTTGACTCCAGAACTGTTCTAAGACACTGATGTCTTTTTAGAAATTACAAAGTATTTTTTAAAAAGTCCACTGACTGTAATACCCGCGGCCACCACTATCCCCCGAGAGGTATGGAACTCACGTTCTGCGACCTGCAGCACCGGGTACCCCAGGTAGAAGCTGAACTCCACCACACTCAGATTCCGGAGCAGCTCGCTCACCTCCGAGCCATTCACAAAGCCCTGTGTGCTTCTAACAGCGAAGACGATGTTGACCGGCCCCCGCCGGGGGGCCACCCTAGAGCCCATGGTGACATTCAAGACCTAAAAGGAGAAAGAGAAGCTTCAAAAACAAAACACTGGCTCTTCCTATAAGCGGCCTGAGGTGACCTGTGAAAATGGTTCGCTCCTCTCTCAACCCAGAAAATCCCACAAAATCATGCAAATCAAGAGGCTCAAATCTTTGCATTCACTTTAAGAACAACACATGAAACTGCCAGGCCATCCAGGATATGCACATCCGAGAGGCCACCAAGTATCTGAAGGATGCCACACTCAAGAAGCAAAGAGTACCATTCCAGGGTTACAATGGTGGAGTTGGTAGGTGCGCCCAGGCCAAACAGTGGGGCTGGTTGCAGGGTTGGTGGTCCAAAAAGAGTGCTGAATTGTTGCTGCACATGCTTAAAAATACAGAGTAATGCTGAGCTTAAGAGTTTAGATGTAGACTCTCTGGTTATTGAACATGTCCAGGTGAACGAAGCACCCAAGATGCCCAGCCATAGTTACAGAGCTCGTGGCCAGATAACCCACACATGAGCTCCCCCCTGCCGTGCTGAGCTGATCCTTACTGAAAAGGAACAAACTGTTCCTAAACCAGAGGAGGAAGCTGCACAGAAGGAAAAGATATCCCTGAAGACACAAAAACTTACATTCTGGGAATAAATTAAGCATAAAATAAATGCAAATAAAATTTTAAAAAAACACTGAACTGACAGCCCCAGGAGTTCTCTCTCACAGGTTCGCTGACCCATTTTTTTTTTTTTTTAAAGGCAGTGAAGTCTCCTCAAGAGAAACTGGCCGTGTGACCTGGATCCCCTTTGCAAAGTTTTCAACGCTCAATATATTGAAAGTACCTTTTATATTTTAAGGGATAAAGCAGAAACATGTATTTATATGCATTCGCCGCCCTCTGCTTGCACCTCAAATCCCACTGCAATAACAGTAAACTGAATGAGGGGGTGAATGGAAGAAAACCAAAACACGCTGTCAAGTTTCTGGAAGATGGACAAAAGACACAATCATAATGAAATAAACCAGAACAGACAGAAGCAAGACCAAAACACACAGAGGCCCAGCCCACAGCACAGCCCTGAGCCAACCCCACACATGCCGTGGCCTGGGGAGGTCCAGGTAGAGTAGAATGTCTCAGGTGGAAGTGGACTCTGGAGCTCAGCCCTACGTTGCAGAAATAAGTAAAACTCAGCAGGCCCAAGAGCTGAGTCAGTCTCCTCCTCCTCTTTCCCCTCCACTGCATGCCCAGGCAGGCAGAGGCCTCACACTCATCACACTTTCTCTCTAAAGAGCCACTGAAAGGTTCTCATGGGTGCAGATCCCAGGCAAGGAAGAGGCAGGGTCAGGTAAACTCCAGGGTGCGTAAGAGCCAGAGCAAAAAAGAAAGAAGGAAGGCTCTTCCCTGAGCCCTCAGCGGTCCACACCCCAGAACTCCTCCTTGGACTGGCCTAGTGTGCTCTGCAGCAAGAAAGAAACCTGCAGCCACACACTCTGCCCCCTTCCCAGAGGGCCATGAAGTCTCTCTTCAGGAGACAAAACAGACACAGAACCGGGCCCCCTTGGCTGAAAGGGAAAGCTGGACCAACAGCCCAAGTTAACATCCTGGTTCTGCATCCTAACAAGCAGCCAATCAGCAATCTCCACACACTCACAGGCAACCAACAAAGGCACAAAGCAAAGCCCCAAGATCAACACAGGGATTGAGGACTTCAGAGAATACAGAGCTAAGGTGGAGGTGGAAGCAGCCTGTGCCCTCAGAGGGGCTGACCGTGCCTGCACCCTCGCAGGAAAGGCTGCCGGGAAAAAGGAAACAAGGAAAAGGGAATAAAATGATTACTGAAGAAAGCCCAACAGAAGGACTGAATTTCATAACAGCCACAGCTGAAAATTAAATTAGTGACCTGCAGGGTAGGGTGTAAAAAAATCAGTAAGACAGACAACAAAAACACATGGAAAACATAAGGACAAAAATAAGAAAGACACCTGGTAAGTACAAGATTCTGAGCTCGATTCCCAGTACTGTCTCCACTCCCTTCCAAATCCAGAAGTGCTGAAATCTAGTTACCAAGCAAAGAATGTAGAGGGAGAAAAAAAAAAAAATCAAGACATAAAAATGTTATTCCAGTACACAGGCTCTGAAATCCAAAGCCCATTTTGGAGTAATTCTTGGAGTACCTGTGTGCTGTTGAAAGGTTTCAAACTTAGAGAACTTCAGATATTCACACTGTTGAAGTTCAAGCAACCAAGTCCATACAAATGTTTCAAAAAGCTAAAATCTCCCCAATTAGAAACACTTCCAGCCCCCTGCACTTTGAATATGCATTTTTCACTCAGGCTGTATGGAAGCCCCAGGATGCCAGCTCATTCCCTATTGGGTAACAATCTTTCCCTGCTATCCTTGTGTCTTCCGTACAGGGTCCTCCTCCCAGGGGCCCCCAGCCCTGAGCTCCCCGGTCACCTGCTGCTCCACGAGCTCCGTGGAGGCTCAGCCCCTGCCCACCATGCAGACTCACACCACAGGAGGGGATCCACCTGGGCCACACCAGCTGGACTTCCTCCAGTGGAGAGAATGAGGAGGAAACACAGTGGGAACATTTTGCTTTTAAAGGACAAGCATTCTACCATGGCCTCCTCACCTGCACGGTAAGGTTATGCGTGCCCTGCTGGTGTTTTCTCACTTCAAACAGAGCTGTCATCAGGCCTTTCTCCAGGCGCTGGGTGAAGTTGCAGAAGCCGGTGTCCACACTGGGAGGCACGAACTGAAGAACTGCAAAGGAGGGCAGCAATCACAGCCCGTGCCCGAGGCGCCACGTGAAGAGGAAGGAACAAAGCGAGGGAGACCAGCACTACGCCCCACTAATTCAGCCAAAGCCCAAGTTCAAGTGTTATGGCTTAAGATAAAACATATTGTTTTTAATGAACACACAATAATTGGACATATTTGTGGGGTACAAGGTAATGTTTCCATATGACTGTAATATTAGTAGTCAGATCAGGGTTAAGTGGGATTTCCATGATCTCAGACATTTATCATTTATTTGCATCAGAAAGATTCAAAATCTTTTCTCCTGTTCTGAAACATGCAATTAACAGGCTCCTACAGCGTCTTCTCTATGGTTCTGTGGTGCCACAGAACTTTAGAAGCTCTTCTTTCTGTTCACCTGTGCCCTGCAGCTATTACCCTTCCTCTCCAATCACTCCTTTCCCACACCCTTCTGGGTCCCTAATAATCGCTATTCTATGTTCTCCTTCTTGGGAATCTGCTTGTTAGTTTATAATGTAACTGGGCACGTGGTACTGAGTTTTTCCTTCCCGGCTTATTTTACATCCCATAATGTCCTCTCATGCAAACGAGAGGACTTTGCTCTTCTTGGAGGCTAAAGGATGTTGTGGTGCATATACACACTGGGTTGTTTGTTTTTGTGGTACCAGGGATCGAACTCGGGATCTTACACTTGCCAGGCGGATGCTTATGCCACTGGACTATCTCATACCCATATACACTACATTTTCTTAACCCATTCACATGTCAGCAAACACCTACATGGACTGCACATCTTCACTACTATGAATAGGGCTGCCAATTACCATGAGAGTGAGACGGCTTTTAGATATACAAATGCCAGTTCCTTTGGATTTCTGCAGTGGTGGGATTCCTGATCCACACGACTGTTTAGAGGAATCTTCATGCTGTGCCCCTAAATGACTATGCTAACTGCCCTGCCCTCAACAGTGCAGCAGAGTTCCCCTTTCTACCCATCCTCACTAGCATTGGTTATTTTGGGTTTCTGTTGTTGTTTTATTATTATTTTTTAAAGACTACAAAATGGATCAGTGGAATAAGTGCTTCCCTGGCAAGCACAAGGGCCTGAGTTCAATCCCCAGTTCCACCAAAAAAAAAAAAAAAAAAAAAAAAAAAAAAAAAAAAAAAAAAAAAAAAAAAAAAAAAAAAAAAAAAAAAAAAAAAAAAAAAAAAAAAAAAAAAAAAAAAAAAAAAAAAAAATGCTAACAGGAAAAAACAGCATTAGAAATGATACAAAATTTCATTAAACAAAGTAACAGGAATTCAACAATGGTTGCACCAGTGCATGATGTTATCTTCAAATTAGTTGTTTTCCCTCAGATATAAATATGCAAGATTGGTTTTAAGAAAAAACAAAACAAAACAAAATGATAACAAAAAAGTTATAAAAAATTCAAAAGAAAAAAATAAGAATAAAAAAAAAATAAACATTAACTGCCTCTTTCAAAAGACCAGCAGAAATCGGCAGTACAAGGTTATTTTTTTTTTTTTCACAATAACCATTTAAATGGAGGCAAGATTCTTCACTGTGGGTCTTTTTGTTATTGCTACTGGTTTTTTTTTGGGGGGGTGGTCTACAGGGTGTTCAAGGTCTCACTACTACATCGGAGTGATCCACGTGTTTACAGCCTCCCAAGAGCTGGGATTATAGGCACATACCACCATGCCCAGTCTCAACTGTCATCTCAGCACGCCCCAGCGGCAGGGCCGGAATAACAGGAATGGAGACGGAACCCTGGCCCCTGTGCCTGCTTGCAGGTGCTTTAATCCACTGAGCTATTTGTTTGGCCCTTCACTGTGGTTTTGATTTGCATTTATTTGATGATTAGTGATACCAACCACTTTTTATATATTTTTGGTCATCTGTAGATCCCCTTTTGAGAAATGTCTATTGAGGTCATGTGTCCATTTTTTCAATTGGGTTACTTGATGTTCTGTGGCTTTCTCCTGCTAAGTTCCTTGTATCGTCTAAAAATGAGTCCCTTGTTAGACAAATAGTCTGAAAACATCTCTTACTGTTCTGTAGGTAGTTTCTTTGCTATATAGAAACTTTCCATTTAAGGTATCTCCATGGGTCATTCACTTTGGTTAGTTGTGCTTTTGTGGTCATATCCTATCAATCTTTGCCCAGACCAATGTCCTAAAGCAGCTCCCCAATGTTTTCTTTCAGTGTTTCACAGCTATGTTCTCATCTTCCTGTCTTTGATCCATCTTGAGTTAATTTTTGTACACAATAAGCGGGGTCCAGCAGGGCCAGGGAGATAGCTCAGTGGCATAAGTGCTTGAATCTCAAGGTCCTCAGTTCAATCCCAGATACTGTAACAACAGTAAGAGGAGTCTAGCTTCTGTCTTTTGGCTATAGATCCCAATTCACCTCCTTTCTCTCCAAGAAGAGAATTTGATCGTTTATTGACAAGCCTTTCTGTTCTCCAATGTATGTTCTTAACTGTTGTTGTCATATAAAGCTTTTAGCGTGTTAAGGTAAATTACTTTTACATAGTTTCTTGCGGGTTTTGATTATGAAGGAATGCTGAACTCATCGAATTCTCTTCTCACAATGTCCTTCATTCTGTCAATGTGGTACATTATGTTCTCTGATCTGCATATCTTAAATCATCTTCTATCCCTGGGATAAATCCCACTTGATCATGGTATGTAATATTTTTATGTGCTGTTGGATTCAAGTCAAAAGTATTTTGTTAAGAATATTTACATCTATGCTCATCAGACATACTGGCCTGTAATTCTCTTTTTTCACTGTGTTTTTATCTAGTTCCAGTATCAGACACATACCGGCATCATAAGCCAAGTTTGGAAGGGCTCTCTGCCCTCCCTGCCTTTAGATGCTCTGAAATAGTTTGAAAACAACTCATATTCAATAAGGTTTTATAAAATCCATCAGTAAACCCATCTAATCCTGGGCTTTTCTTTGGTGAGAGGCTCTTTTTATTATTCATTCAAACTCATTAGCTCATACTAGTCTGTTCCGGTTTTCTGTATACCCACAGTTCCACCTCGGTAGAAATGTCTCCACTCCTTCTAGATTTCCCAGTCTGTGGGCGTCCGGATGAGCCTATTGGTGGCCTGTAGGTCTGTGCTACCCACTGTATCTGCTTTTTCATCTCTGATTTATTTGCATCTCTCCCCTTCTCCCTCTCAGTCCCTCCCCTTTCACCCAACTAATGATCCCTCAAGGCCAGGCACAGGGTGCACATCTGTAATCCCGGCACTTGGGAGGCTGAGGCAGGAGGATCGCTGTGAATTTGAGGCCAGCCTGAGACACATCACAAGGTACTGTGTCAAAAAAATATAGAACATTTTTGATCCAATTTTGTTAAACGTTTTTAAAATAAATTTTTTTTTCATTTCATCAATCTTTTGAAATTTTTAAATCTCTATTTTATTTCTGTTCTAATCTGTGTTTCCTTATACTAACTTTGGGTTTGGTTTATTCTTGCTTTTCTAGTTGTTTGAGGTATATTTCAGGTTAATTTTTTTTTTTTTTTTTTGAATCGGGGATTGAACTCAGGCCCTTGCGCTTGCCAGGGAAGCGTTTATTCCACTGAGCCACCTCCCGAGCCCATTAATTTGAAATCAGTTTTTTGCTGAAGGCATTTACAGGTATGAGCTTACTTTGCTTTTGCTATAACCCACGAGTTTTTGGTATGTTGTACTGTTATTTTCATTTGTTTGAGTTTTTTTGTTTTGTTTTTGAGACCAGGTCTCACTATGTACTACAGGCTGGGCTTGAACTCACTGTGCGGCCCAGGCTGGCCTTGAATTCACAGCAATCTTCCTGCCTCAGCCTCCCAAGTGCTGGGATTATAGGCATGTGCCACAAAAAGAGATTTTTAAATTGTCTCTTTATTTCACAGATACCCTGGTCATCCATAACAAGGGTATATAACTTTCATGTACAGTACTGTACTGTAATCCAGGAACTCTAATTCAAGATCGCATGCATATATATATATATATATATATATATATATATATATATATATATATAATAGGCCTATAATTTTCAAGTAAAATCTTAGATTGCAAGAAATTTGTGTGAGTATTCTACAAGACAAGCAAACATTGCCCATCAATTTTTGGCTTTTTTTTTAGTGCAACCAGGGATTGAACTCGGGTACTTGTGCTTGCCAAGCAAGCACTTATTCCTCTAAGCTATCTCCCCAGCCCCTGTCTTTTCCTTTTGTCACTTCAGAACTTTAACTGTCACATCCCCTTCTCTCCTGACCTGAGAAGTCTGCAGTTAGTGTAACAGGTATTCCACTGTATACGACTTGATACTTTTTTGGTTTTTTCAGAATTTTTGCTTTGCTTTGTACTTTTGGCTATTTGACCATAACATGCCTCAGAGAAAAATCTTTCTAGGTGATTCTGAGGGGCTTCTCTGAGCTTTTGGGCCTGGATAATTTGCATCTCTGCCACGATCTGGAACATCTTCAGCAATAGTCCACTGAACCGGTTTCTGTGTGCCTTTTTTCTTATCTCCTTTGAACCCAACCAATCATGTGACCACCTCCACACTTCACGGCCTCTCGTATGTCTCAAAGTCTTTTTCCATTCTTTAAAAAAAATTTTGGTTTTGTCTAACCAGGTTATTTCAAAAGACTTCAAGCTCAGAAATTTTTTCTTATGCCAGGTCCCTTCTGCTGTTCAAGATCTCAATTGTATTTTTTTTAATTTCACTCAGTGTGTTCTTTAGCTCTGTAATTTCTGCAGCTGCCTTGTTCGTTTTTGGTCTTTTTTTATTTTACTACATTTTTTTGGTGGAGAGTAGGTTTATTTTTTGTTTTTGGTGCCAAGGACTGAACCCAGGGCTTTCAGCTTGCTAGACAAGCATTCTACCACTGATTCAAATCCCCAGACCCTAGCTCTATAATTTCTTTTGTTCTTTTTTATATCTAACTTTCTGCTGAATTTCCCATTCTTAATTGTCTTCCTAGTTTCACTGAATTGTTTGTATCCTATTAAGATTTCTTAGAATCACTATTTTGAGGGCCAGTGAGATAGCTCAGCTGACTAAAGCACCTGCTTTGGCAAGCTCAGGGTCCAGGGCTCAATCCCGTCCTACGACCATGCTAGACATGCCCCCGGGACACACTGAGCCTGCAACCAAGTCCTGGCATGGTGGAGCATGCCTATAATCCCAGCACTGAGGAGGCTGAAATCAGGAGGATCACTGTAAGTCCAACCTGAATAAGTGAGACCCTGTACCAAGGTGCCACATGCCTGTAGTTGCAGCACTCAGTAGGCTGACACAGGAAGATTTCTATGAAGTTATGGCTGTCCTGGATACACAGTGAAACCGTGTCTCAGAAAAACCAAATAATAATAATCATTATTTTGAATTCTTTTTCAATTCACTGATTTCTTTTTCTTTAAGGTCTACTGCTACCAAGGATTCTTTTATTTTATTTTTTATGTATTTAGTACAGGGCCTACAGGGTCTCACTACACAGATCAGACTCGTAGAGATCTTTTTCAGCCTCACAGGGGCTGGGATTACAGATGCGTGCCACTGCACCCAATCTCAATGGCTGTCTCAGCACGCCCGAGGGGCAGGGCAGGATCGAACCCAGGTCCCTGTGTCTGCCTAAGCAGGCTCTTTAATCCACTAAGCTATCTGGCTGGCCCCAGAGGGTTCCTTTAGAAGGTATCATTTCACACTTCTTTCCCATGTTTAGTCTGACCCTACATTGACGTCTGTGTGTCTGGCAGGTCTGCTGCCTCTACCAATTGCACGGACAGCTTTTCTAACGAATGGCTTTCTCCTGGCAACGTGTGCCAAGCTGTTTGTTGGAAAAGTCATTTGGCTTTGTTGCCGGTAGGTGTTTGAACTTGATGTCTGTACAGCTTCTGCTCCAATCAACAGCAGCACGACTTTCAGATGTCTTGGTGGCCTAGGCTCAGGGGCTATAAGGTGGCACTGTGAGCTGAGAAGCCTGCGTCAGGTTCCAGAGGGTGCACGAGGCCCCCTGGGGCCCCGGTGGGTGCACTGCAGCAGGAGGCTGCTAGTGGGTCAATGTCTGCAGCCACACAGGCACCTGAAGGCACGGGCAGATTAACAGGGCACCTGTCTGTGTCCCGGGGCTCCAACAGTGACCTGCAGG
>PVKA01036325.1:0-21900 GCA_004027165.1 Ctenomys sociabilis
CTTGTAGTCCTGTACATTATTCTGTAGTTCCTTTGTCTGTGTCATCCATGTGGATGAGTCACGGCCAATGCTTGACCAGATTGCTCTCTGTGAGAGCTTGAGAGAAAGTTTTCTCTTCATGTGACTCTCCCCAGGCACACTTTAGAACTTCAATCTCTTTCCTCTGTGGCTCCATAATCTCCTTGTTCAGAAAATTTGGGGTTGATTTTTTTCTGTAGGTTTTTGCAAATACATAATCACATATGTTTACCATTTTAACTTCTTTGTGTATTAGATAACAATTCTTTTATCAGATACATATTTTTAAAAATACTGTACTTTCTTCCAGGCTGTCTCTAGTTTCATCTTCATATCCTCTCGCTCTCTCACTCTCATTCTCATTCTCTCTCTCTCACTCTCTGGCTCACTCTCACTCTTGCTTTTGCTCCCACTCTTTATTTTCTTGATTGTTTTGAGAATCTCATTGAGACCAGCCTTGAACTCACTGTGTAGTTCTAGGTTTCCCTCTACTCTTCGAAGTCCCCTGCCTCAGCCCCCAAGTACTAGGACTACAGGCATCAGCATGTTCAGCTTTGACAGTGTCTCTCACACAGCAGAAGCTTTTAGTGAAGTCCAGTTATTCTTTCATGGATCACACCTTTGATATTTTATGTAAAAAGTGATTTTTAAAACCAAAGGTCATCTAGGATTATTCTACTATGAGAAGTTTTTTGTTTTTGCATTTTACATTTAGGTGTGGCACTGTTTGAGTCAGTTTTTGGGAAGAGTATCAAGTTTATATCTAGGGTTTTGTTTGTTTGGTTTGATATGTTCATGTCTAGTTGTCTCAGCCCCATTTGTTGAAAATATTTTCTTGTTTTTTTCTGTTGCTATTTTTTTTTAGCCTTAAATATAATCTATTTTGGTAACAAAATACCTCTTTCATCATACTAAGTTAAAAATACCTTAGATTCATAAGGAAATACTTTAATAATTCTCTTCCCGGGGAGATGGCTCAGTGGAATAAGCACTTGCCTGGCAAGTGCAAGGGCCTGAGTTCAATCCCCAGTTCTGCCAAGAAAATAAAATAATAATAATAATTCTCTTTTCCATCAATGATATATACTTCTTACTTTATTTTCAACTTACTGGACGTTTTGTTCTCATGGTTATGAAAATGTCCCTCATTTTGATGCTGTTTTCATACATATGACAACATGGTCTAAGGAATAACAGCTCGCAATGGCATCTTAGAATATCTAGGCTTTTTCATATCTTAGTTACTCTCTCATCACTAAAACACAAGAGAGAGAGAGGGTGTGTGTGTGTGTGTGTGTGTGTGTGTGTGTGTGTGCGCGCGCGCTCTGTAGTGGGGATCGAACTCAGGACGTTGGTTATGGCAGGCAAGTGTTTATGCCACTAAGCTATGTCCCTGGGCCAAGAAAGGTTTGTTTTTAACTCATAGTTTATAAAGCTTTCAGTTCATAGTCAGTTGGTTCCAAAGCAGAGGACAGACAGAGACAGAGACAGAAACAGAGACAGAAAGAGAGACAGACAGACAGACAGAGAGGAGACGAGACAAGACAAGATGAGAAAAGAGATGGACCCAGAGCACACCCCCAGTGACCCACCTCTTCCACCCATATCACACCTTGTAATAGCAAATCAGTCATAAGCCCCCATAACCCACTCACCCACCAGAAGCTCCACCTATGGATACCTGAAGCTTTGGAGAACATCTAGACGTAAGCTGTAACAGTTCATAAAATGTATATGCGTATTGTTAAATTTTCTCCATTATGAATGTGTATGTGAAGGGTTTTTTTTATTGGCTGAATTGACAGTTGTACCAGAGCAGGTAGAAATTTTGAAAGATAGAAACATTTAATATCTCTCATCTGTTAAGGAATAATTTTCAATGTGCTTTAAAATGTGAACTTTTTTTTCTGTCCCATTTAGTTTTGTCAGCCTGCTGGATGGCAGCTGTCTAGAGAAAGAAAGCAACCGACATTCTTCGTGGTGGTACTAACAGATATTGACTCTGATCGACATTTCTGCTCATGCCTAACCTTCTATGAGGCGGAGATCAATCTTCAGGTAAAAAAAATAAAAGAACAAAAAAGCTTTGCTAGCCGAAGTGCAGTCATGAAGACCGCATTTAGCACTCTATATTGTGCCATACTTGTTAAAATTTCAAGTTTGAGTTTCATGGGCTACTTTAAAAAAAATCATGAAGGACTTTTTATGAGGCCAGCCTGAGCTATATAGTGAGACACTGTTTCTACAAATAAAGTTAAAATTTAAAAATAAAAACCATGAGTATTTTGAAGAATAGTGTATCTGCATATATACATAAATATATCTTTTCCTCTTCTTTCTTTTGTTCTTTTCCTCATCCCAGTTTTTCCTTCCCATTGAATAAATTCTTTTTTTGGCAGTATCTGTTTTGCCTTTCAGATTTTATTTACTCTTGAGGTTCGAACACTAGTGAGGCAATATGATGTTAGCACATGTGAGTGATTTATTTCACTTAGCAATACAGTATCTAGTTGTGTACATTTGTCTACAAAAGCCTTGAATTTATCTTTTTTATAGCTGAGTAATACTCCATTATGTAAGAATACTATATCTTTTTTATCCATTTCTTGGTTGGTGGGCATTTGGGTTGTTTTCAAGATTTAGCTATGACAAATTGCACTGCTGTAAACATGGGTGCACATATATCACTGTGGTATGATTATTTCAGTTCTTTTGGAAAAATACCTAGGCATGGAAAGCTGGCTTGAATGGGACCTCAAATCCTAGGTTCTTAAGGAATCTCCACACTGATTTCCATAATGATTGTACCAAGCTGTACTCCCACCAACAATGGAGAAGGTTCTTCTTTCCCTATAGCCTCTCCAGCATTTGGTGTTGGTTAACTTCTTGATGAGAGCCATCAGTATTTTCATCTCTTCAGTGACCAGTGATGTTCATTGTTATTTGACATATTTATTTGCTATTTGTATCTCTTCATTTGTGAAGTGTATATTCATCTCAGATGCCCATTTTTAGATTGGGTCTTTGAATTTGGGAGGCCTGTTTTTTATTTATTTATTTTTTTTTTTTTTTTACTTTGTTGTTGTTTTAGATAGAAGGTCTTTGTCTCAGGGACAGTTAGCTAAATTTTTTTGTCAATTCATGACTTTTCTTTTTTACTTTGTGGGTGATTTCTTTTGAAGAGCAGAAACTTTCAAAAAGATAAGATGCCAATTGTTGATTCTTTGAAGGATTTCCCAAGAAGTTTGATTTTTGTTCATAAACTTTCTTCCTACACCTCTTTGTCCTCAAGATTTGTACTACATTTACCTCCAGAAGATTTAGTGTCTCAGTTTTAATATTTAAATATTTGACCCATTTTTGACTGTAGCTTTGTGTATGGTAATAGGTATGGGTCTATTTTTAGCCTTTGGCATGTGGAAAGCCATTTTTTCTAGCACCATGTATTAAAGACGCTGTTTCTTCTAGTGAATATGTTTGACCCTTTTGTGGTTGAGTGTGTCTATAGATGTGTTTGCATCCTTTAATGTGTTCAACTGAACAGATTTTTTTTTTTTTTTTTTTGCCAGTGCCATGCTGATTTTTATCACAGTAACTTTGTAGTATAACAAAGTCAGGGATTGTGTTCTCTCCTATCTTTCCTTTGTTGCCCAGGATTTTGCTATTCTAGATCTCTTCTGGTTCCTGATGAACTTTAGATCTGTTTTCTTTAGATCTGTGAGGTATGCAAATGGTATTTCAATTGAGATTGCACTGAATCTGTATCACAATTTTGGGAGTGTGGCCGTTTTTGCAATGTTGATTCTTCCTATCTAGGAGCAAGGAATATCCATTTTCTGAAATCCTCTTTGATCTCTTTTTCCCAGAATACTATAATTTATAATGTATAAATCTTTTACTTTGTGAGATTGATTCCTACGTATTTAATTTTTAGGTGTTATTGTGAAAGATGTGGTTTCTATGGTTTCTCTCTGTGTTCATTGTGTATAGAAATGCTATTGATTTTTGAGTGTTGACTTTGTATCCTGCTACACAATTAAATTTGGTTGTTAGATCTATAAGTCTCTTGGAGTTTTGGGGGTCTTCTATGTATAATATCAATGTCATCTGCAAATAATGATAATTTCACTTCTTCCTTTCCAGTCAATATTTATTTCTTTCTCTTGTCCAATTGTTCTGGCTAATGTTTCAAGAACTATATTGAACAGGAGTGGTAACAATGGACATCCTTGTCTTAGTCCTGATTTTAAAGTGAAGGCTTTCAGTTTTTGCATCTTCAGTATGATGTTGGCTGTTGTTTCTCATAGATGGCTTTTATCAGGTTGAGGTAAAGGCCATCTATTCCAATTCTCTGTAGGGTTTTTATGATGAATCAGTTTTAGACTTTGTCAAAAGCTTTTTCTGCATCTATTGAGATGCATATGTGATTTTCATCTTTGGTTCTGCTGGTGTGATACGTTACATTTATGGTTTTGCATATATTAACCCACCCCTGCATTCCTGAGATGAATCCACTTAGTCATCATGTATAATTTTCTTTATGATTTGCTGCATTCTGTTTTGCTAGTATTTTATTGAGGATTTTTACATCAGTGCTCACTAGGGAGATTGGCTTGTAGTTTCCTTTTTTGGTTGGGTCCTTCTCTGGCTGTGGTATCAGAGTAAAACTTGCCTCCAGGAATGAGTTTGTGAAAATTGCTTCCCTGTCAATTTCATTGAAGAGTTTGAGAAGAGTTGGCTTTTAATCTTCTCTAAATTTCTCATAGAATTCAGTTGTGAATCCATTAGGACCCAGGCTCTTCTTTGTTGGTAGGATTTTTATTATACTTTCAATTTCATTGTCTGATATTGGGCTGTTCACAGTTTTTATAACTTTTTTATTCTGCATTGGTAGTTTGTATGTATCTAGGAATCTGTCCATTTGTTATATAGTTTCCATCCTTGAGTGTAAAGATGTTAGAAATAGGTATTAATAGCCAGCCAGATAGCATAGCGGATTAAAGCATTTACTTAGGCAGATGCAGGAACCCAGGGTTCAAGCCCCAGAGTGCTGTGCTGCCCCACCCCTCAGGCATGCTGAGATGGCAAATGAGATTGAGTGTGGGGTGTGTGCCTGTAATCTCAGCGCTTGGGAGGCGAAAAACAGGAGAATCACTACAAATGCAGTCTGTGTAGTGAGATCCTATAGAACCTCTACTAAATAACATTAAAAAAAAAACGAAAGAAAAGAAATAGGTATTGATGATCCTCTGACTTTCTAGAGTCTGTAATGTTTCATCCTTTTCATTCCTTATTGCATGAGTTTGAATTTTTTTTCCTTTTTTGATAAGGTTGGTTAGGAATTTATCAGTTTTATTTATACATTCAAAGAATCAGCTCTTCAACTCATTAATTCTTTGTATTTTTTGTTTCTTTCTTTCCATTGCTTTTATTTTTGCTCTGATATTTATAATTTTCTGCCTTCTTTGGGCTTTGCTCTTCTTTTTCTAGGAGCTTGATGTACAGCATAAGATCGTTTATTTGGACTCATTCTGTTTTCCTGATGTGGGAATTTATCACTATAAATTTCCCTCTTAAAACAGCTTTTGTTGCCTCCCACAGGTTCCAGTGAGTTATAGCTGCATTTTCATTTGATTGTAAATATTGTTTAATTTCTCCTGTAATTTCATGTCACCCATTGATTGTTCAGGAGGGCATTATTTAGTTTCTATGTGTTACGGAGTTTTGGATGTTTCTTTTGTCAATAATTTCTGGCTTCATTGCACTATGGTCAGATAATATGCATGGGATAATTTAAATCCCTTTGTATTTATTTAAGCATGTTCTATGGTCTATTTGGAAAACACTCCAGGTGCAGTTGAGAAGAATGTGTATCCTGATGCTGTTGGGTAGAACACTCCGTAAAGTTTGCTAAGTCCATTTCTTGAGAGGTTTGGTTTAGTTCTGATATTTCTGTGCTTAGCTCATTTATCTCTTTGTGTCAATGGAGTGTTAAAAGTCCCCTGTTACTATTGTATTATTGCTCATTTGATTTTTCATGTCAGTTAAAGTTTGTCTTACGGAGTTGGGTGCTTCTACATTGGATGTATATATATTCATAATTGTTATCTTTTCCTCTTGAAATTCTCCCCCAACAAATATGTAATGACCTTCTTTATCTCTTTTTATCACACTTGGTTTGAAGGTGACATTGCCAGCAACCAGAATAGCTGTTTTTTTGTTTTTTTTTTTTCTGGGTTCCTTTCACATGGAGTATTGACTTCCATCCTTTGATGTTCCATCTATTAATTCTTAAATGTTTTCTTTAATTTTGGAGGGGGGTTTGTTTGCTTGTTTGTTTGTTTGTATTTTAGGGAAGGGTCTAACAGGGTGTTCAGGGTCTCACTAGTAGATTGGACTCATAGTGATCTACCTATTTATGGCCTCCTAAGAGCTTGGATTGCAGGAACAAGCCACCACACCCAGTCTTAATTGCTGTCTCAGTGTGCCCTGGGGAAGGGACTGGCATGGCATGTGCCCAGGGATGGAACCCCTAGCCCCTGCTCCTGCTTGCAAGCACTTTAATCCGCTGAGCTATTTGGCTAGCCCTTGAATTTGTTTCTTGATCCACTCTGCCAGTGTGCTTTTGTTGATTGGTGTACTGAGGCCCATTTACATAGGTGGCTATTAATGATATGTATTGGCTTATCTTTGTCATGTTGTTTTCCTACTATAGGATTCCCTACCTTTCCCCTCTGCATAATTACTTGCTCTGCTAGCTTATTCTCTTGTGTTGTTGTTCTTGAAGGTTGTGGTTCTCTTTGTCTCTTTCTAAAATGTATGTCAGTACTCTTTGTAGGGTTGGTTTGGTCATCATGAATTTCTTCCATTGTTCTTTGTCATAGAAGTATTTTATCTCTCCATTAAATTTGATAGTTTTTCCGGGTGTGGTGGCGCATGCCTGTAGTCCCAGCCCTCGGGAGGCTGAGGCAGGAGGATTGTTGTGAGTTCAAGACCAGCCTGAGCTACAAAATGAGCTTAAGGCCAGCCTGAACTCATAGTGGGACCCTGTCTCAAAAAGACAAAAATAAATAAATAAATTTGATGGTTTTGTAGGAAGTTGTTTTCTTTCAAGACCTGGAATGTCTCATTCCAAGCCCTTCTTGATTTGGTGGTCTACGTTGAAAAATCTGCCATGATTCTGATGAGCTTTCTACTGTAGGTGATCTGTTTCTTCTGGCAACTTTCAGTATTCTGTTCTTTTGTTCAGTTTCTGGGATCTTGATCATTATATGTCTGAGTGAAGATTTATTTTGATTATGGCTACCTGGAGTTCTATATGCCTCACTTAACTATGTTAGATTCTTTTCCAATACTTGGAAAATTTTCTGTTGCTACTACTGCACACACTCTTTTTAAGTCATTTGTGTTAACTCCAGCTATTTCATTGATATCTATTAGTCTCATGTTATATTTCTTTGCATCATCTTGCAACTGTTTTGCTGTTATTTCCTGGTTGTTATTTTGAAGAGATCTTTCCTTTTGCAATCTTTAGATGTATTGAGTGATCCTTTCATGACTGTTGTCATTTCCTTTTATGTCTGAGAGATTATTTCTTATATGCTTTCCTCCATAGACTGATAAGAGTTGTTCCTTCACTTCATGTGCTTTCATCTCATAAATTTCAGGTATGTGACTACCAAGTTCTTTTATGACCTGTTTGCTGGACTTGTTTTAGGTTGGATAGAGATTTTAGATTGCCTTTTCCTTCTTTCATTTGTCATTTTTGAAGCTCCCAATGTTTTCCCTGATTGTGTAATGGTAATGGTGAATGGTGTAGGCCATCAAGGCACTCAGGAGGCTGTGAGAGCAGGGTAAGCTAACCAAAGCTCCTTCTGGGGGCTGGGGAAATAGCTCAGTAGAATAAGTGCCTGCCTGGCAAATGCAGGGTCCTGAGTTCAATCCCTGGTGCCACAAAAAAAAAAAAAAAAAAAAAAAAAAAAAAAAAGCTCCTTCTATGTGGGATTCAATGTGGCTTCTATTTTGGTGAAGGGTCAGCAAGCCACAGCTCAGGGAGGAGTTGATGATGATGAAGGAAGGGCAGAGTTCTGCAAGACTTTCTCTTTGGCCAATGTGTGTGCACAGCTAATAGCTCACCAAGGCTCCAGAAGGTCTCTGTGGCAGTTGTCTGGCCACCTGGCCTCAGATCCCAGCAACAGTCTTCCTGGGTGACGATGGATGGTTTCAGCTCAGTGAAGCTCTGGTAATGGCAGTGGTGTCAGAGCAGGGCTCACGTGTGCCCTTGGCAGTCGTCTAGGTGAGGCCAGGTGGCTGGAACTCAGCTGAGCTCCAACACGGATTGGAGAGAGATACGAGTAGACCCATCAGGTTTCACCAACAGTAAGAATTGGGTCTTCTGTGTAATTGTGCTTAGATCCCTGCTAGAATTGCAAGTGTGCTTTCCTGTGGTGGAATGAAAACGTTAGTTCTTTTGAGTTTGATCAAAATGACGGTACAAACCTTGAGGTAGAATTTGAAAAAGAAGAAGAAAAAAAGGAGAAGGAATAGGAGTGAGAAGGAGAAATAACAAAGAAAACCCAAAAGATACTCTTTTCTAGATCCAGCAGTAAGGTTTTCCGCAGTTTTGGCATCAACTGTTTAGCTATGTCCTTTTTAAAATATGTTTTTCTTTTGAATTTGGATCATATCAGCCATTCAAAATAGCTCTTGTGATTCTCACATGGTATGAATCACTTCATACCCAATATGCTATGACACACTATTTGGAAGTGTAGAAAAGAAGAATTTAGGGACACACACCATCCAAAGTATTATTGTGCAAGTTTAAAAATGTTGGCTTGGGTACCATTTTCAGGATACAGTACCATGGTCAGTAATCACTTGTAAGTTCTGGTGTTGATCATAGTCAGTATTAAACTTATGATAACGTGTTTCTAGAATGGGTCAACTTGGCAATGTGATCTTAGATTATCTTTTTAAGTAATCAGTACTCTATAACAAATTTGACATTGACATTTATGGTTTAGGTAAAATGTGGTAGAGCTTTCTAAATTTTTCTTTAGTTTTGTATCTTTTTAAAATTTTAATCTATTTATATACCTATTTCTGAACCAATGGTAATTATTTTCTCAGTGACCATGTTTGCTAGACATGTTGTCATCAAAGAAAGAAAGAGAAATGAGAGGATGAGTTGGGGAGGTCAAAGGCACAGTAAGATAGACGAGCACAGAATGTATGATATGCTTCTCAGTGGGCTTAAATTCTAGTACAGAAAGCAAATGTAAAACTTAGTACAAAAATACCCCAAAGTACCATATGCTAAGTATTTTATTTAGTAAAATAGATAATTGAAGGCTGGGCAACTGAAACAAGTCTTACAGAGTTTAAAAACCTTGGCTGGATGTTTGAAAAATGAGACCTAATACTTAGAAGAGGAAAAAGAAAATGGAAAATTTGGATAAAAATTACAAGTAGAAAAAAAGATTTTAGAGTTTATGATAAATTAAAGGTTTATGTTTGATGTACTTTGCAAACATTTTATAACACTATTTTATTCCATTTACTAATTCACATGTATTTCATTTTATTCTCACAAAGCACCATTTGGTACGTTTTAGCATTTCCATTTTAAAGATGAGATTAAAAGACCTACCCTAGAATATTCACGTACTAAGTCAAAGAGTTTGACTGTATCTAACTCAAGAGACCAAATATAAAAACATACACTATAACAACTGCTAAATAATATATTACTATGTTGTTAGTTCAAGAATAAGATCTATTATGCAATCAGAAAAAGTAATTGAGAAACATCCTGTTGTATATAAGAAAACAATATCCAACAATGTAAACATTACAATTCAGTGATACTTGTATATTTCAACAAATGTTATTTAAACAGCTATTTGAGAAAAAAATTAAATTTTCATAATGTCATGCAATTATTTCCAAATTATGAAGAAATTACTTGGAAATTGTGAAATGTATTTCTAGACTGAGTTATAGATTAAAAACTTGCAGCAGTGAAAGAAATTCACATGCAAAACATTCATTAGATTTATCTGAAGTACAACCTAATCATTTCTTTGGTTTTGGGAGCATATTGTACTGTATGTAATACAGAACATTTAAAATGCTTAGGTGAAAAAGTGGAAATAATAGGAAAAATAGTTTTTTTAATGATAAGGGTTTTTTGAAACTTAAAATAGCTGTACACTCATCTACAATTTTAAATCATTCTCCTGATGGGATTTATTTTCTGTTTTGTCAATATTATAAATAAGACTATTATGAATATCTTTTTAAGAAATGTTTGTTCCCCCACAAAGGATTTAGTCAATAACTTAGTGTTGGCCAATGATAATTTATTAAACCAGAAATTAGGAATAGCAAATTGTGTGAACTGGGTTTGCCATTAATATAATCAACATTATGCTTGATTGCATTTTGGAAACTAATTTTTAGAACTTATTCAGCAGAGTCTAGCATCAGTAGTATTATGAAGACAGAAAAAAGCAGGAAACTTGCCCATTTTTAATTTATTCTATAGTTTGATGACACAAACTTTATATAGCACATGTGTCTACATGTTATTCTTCTTACAGTAAAAAAAATCATAAGGATTATGCTTTTACTACAGTCTTCACCCTCTTTTTCTAATCCGTCTTCCCCCTCTGTCTTCATTACTCTTTCATTATTTATTTATTTTTGTTTGTTATAAGATAGGATCTCACTATGTGGTACAAGCTTGAATTCACTTATGTAGCCCAGAATTGGCCTCAAACTCAGGGCCATCCTCCTGCTTCAACTTTCCAAGTGCTGGGATTATAGATGTGTACCACCACACCCAGCTTCATTCCCCTTTTAAAATAGGAATTGGCCAGTGGACAACATACTCAATTTTAATAGTTCACTTGATAATCCTCACAGATACATTTTGTCAGGAAAAACATTAACTAAATTAATTAATTATGATTACTTAATCCATAAATTATATGAGAAATTAATACAACAGGAGAAACTTTTGACGGTAAGTTTCCAAAATCCTTCAATATGAAATGACTTCTTAAATTTTAACAATTTCAGGCTAGGGAAGACTGAAAGTATATTGTTATTACTATTTTATTTAAATATAAAAAAAGATTATTTTTAAAAGGCTCTATATATTTTTTCAAATTGACAGTTTGACACTTAAGATATTTCTCTTAGCTGTTTGAACTAATATCTATGTTTTGTAAAGGTTATATATCACAGCTATAAGGAAATAGAAAATGATCCTATATTAGAAGACTTGGTTTGTAATCATAGCTGTGCCTTTAATGAGCTACATACATAGTCTTAGCAAGTAATTTCAGTGCTTTGGGAAATATAAAGTGAAAAGGGTAGGTGGATTTCAAATTTTATTATTGTGCTATTTTTGTTATTGGGATACTAATCTTATTTTACTTTAGATATTTATTTTAATGGTATTACTAGTAAGTAGACTTTAAAATTTCCATCCAAATTATAATTCACAGACTACTATTCCAAAGCATTTTCTGAATAAGAGACACTTTTTTTAGGTGAATGTGCCTTGTAGAGTTTATTGCATGACATTTGTTTATAACTAAATGTTCTATTTTTTATTGAATTTTGAATATACCTTGTTATATGAACATTAAACAAGTTTTGGCATATGTTCTGTAAAATAAAGCTGAAATAATTTATTTTTGTGACCACTTTATTATAAACTTCACCATCAGAAATTTAGGAAAATATATTTTATTAGGGCTGATCTGATAGCTCAGCAGACTAAAGTGCTGGCTTATGCCAAGCACAGTGGCAGGGTTCAATCACCAGTGTGCTGTGCCAGCCCCACCTGTGGGGCACGCTGAAACAGAGCTTGAGGCTGGGAGTGGTGGCATGCACCTGTGATCCCAGCACTTGCGAAGCTGAAAGGAGGAGGATCACTACAAGTCTGATGTATGTAGACCCTGTAGACGCTGTCCTGAAATACAGGAAAAACAAATTTTATTTATATTTATATGTGTGTATATGTATATGTGTATATATATGTATAATATATATATATATATATGCTAGTGAACTTTAATTTTTTTAATTCTCACAGCTCACCAAATAATATTACTGTAGTGATTTATCTTAGAAAAATAATTTTGCATTTTTTTCTTTTTCACTGATTTTATCAGTTATTGTGATGGCTAATCTTGATTGTCAACTTGACTGGCTTGTGGGTTGCCTAGGAGATTAGTAAATCATACTTCTGAGTGTGTCTGGTCTTTGGCCTCTTCCTCTATGGATATCTTTGCTCCTACTTCTTGGCTGCCATGAGATTGGGCAGCTTTCTTGTACCATGCCCTCCTACCACAATATTTTGTCTTAGACCTAGCCAAGCATGGCCTAAAACCTTTGAAGCCATGAGTCAGTATTAACCTTTTCTCGTTCAGCTTGTGTATATTGAGGTAATATGTCCTAACAATAGAAAGGGGACTAAAACAGGTAGAGAAAAAAAACTTTAAACTCATTCATTGCCTGTGGCATTTCACAAAATAGTAGTCTTGAGTTCAGGTGACATTAACTTTGAGAAAATTAACCTTGTTAGAAAACAAATGTGAAGTTTATATGCAGTTGTCTCATTTTGCATAAAAATTTATTATCTTTTTCTTGAAAGAAAAAGATTAACATAATAGTATCTCTTAATTATGATATTTTTAAGTCTGTCGTAAGTATTCTTGATGTTTTTGTAATATAAACAAATTCTTAAGTAATATAACAGTTACAGTGTGAATTAATTGTCTTGGGATAAATGATGAGTAAAAACATTTTTTAGTGCCAGTGGGCATATTCTTCAGATTATCCTGATTCATTAATTCTAATTTATTCAGTAGATATTAATTGCAGAGTAAAAAATGTTTTTATGACTTTATTTTTTTAATTAATTTTGAGAAATAGCAATGAGATAGTATCAAAACAGGTTAAAAGATGTTTTAAAGAGTTATTGAGTCAGATTTATTTAAAAGATGTCAAAAATTGAAAGTTTTAATTTATGATAAATTAACATCTTTCTCAGAGATGGAAAACAAAAGTCTGCTGCAAACTAATCTATTTTATCAACTCTGATACAGTATCAAAATTTGGCAAAGATATTTAGTTTAACTATGTAAAAAAAATGGAAAGTTAGGTTGCTTAATTTTATTTTTTAAAAGTGTTTAAGGACTAAAAGTAGTAAAACTAAATGGACAGGTAAGTATATGTCTTGGCTACTTTCTTGTTTTGGAGACCATAACACTCACAAGTTGAAGAAGGAAAAGTTTATTTCAGCTCATAGTTTGAGGAGGTTTCAGTTTATTGCCAGCTGGCTTCAAATCAGTGTGACAAGACGGAGGGGCAGAGCAAAGGAGAGATAGTGCATGGCAGGGAAGGCAGGAGGCTGGCGCAGCAAGGAGGTCTTTCTCTTTTATCCATTCCACAAGCTGCTGTGTTCCCTGGTGGGGCTTTTTGATGGTGATTGATTTCATGGGAGTGCTGAACCTCATCATTGGATTAATCCACTAATGAGTTCATAAACTGAATAAATATGCTATTAGAAGGTGGGGCCTTGTTGGAGGTAGTTAGCTAGGGGTGTGAGTGAAGGGTTCCTTTTTGCCCCAGACCCTTTCTTTCTGTACTTTCTTGCTGCCGTAAGGTAAGTAGCTTCCCTCCCCTGTACCCTTTCACTATGATGTTTCTCCCTCACCAGAGGCCAGAAGCAATAGAGCCACTCATTCATGGACTGAAATTTCTCCTTTAAATTGTTATTCTCAGGTATTTTGTCAAAGCAACAATAAGCTAGCACATGAAGACATTTAAAGTAAAACTTTCCAGATCCTTTCCCCTCCCATATACCCACTTAATATAAATTTACCCACACACACAAACATACTTTCTGTATAATTCATTTTTAATGTCTCAGTTTATATATTGATATATTCTTATGTCAGTGCATTTATAATACCTTAAAGCTACTTTTATAGCCATTATTTCTAAATGTTTGAATTTCTTGCCATCTTTTTGTTGTTTTTGTTTCTTAGGCAGTCTCACTGTGCAGTTCAGGCTGATCTTCAATTGACTTTGTAGCTAAATGTGTCTTTGAGCTCCTATTGATCTTCCTGCTTCAGCCCCCCAATTGCTGGGATGATAGGATTGTGTCACCATGCCCAGCTGTTTTCTATCTTATTTTTTTAAAGGAATAGAACTCACATTTATTGCACCTTTCATATGTGTACATTGCCTCCTGATTACTTCCCATTCTTTTGGTCATTTTACTAATTTTCCTCATCTCACTAAATGGCATTACATACTGTCCATGCAGTTGTCCATATTGTAGACACCACAAATCCTGTTCAGTATACTTCTAAATAAATCTTCAATCATCTTGTTTCTGACCCTCACTCTTACCTTTCCATCATATGTCTTATCTAACAACCAGCCTTCCTTTTTCTACTTTTGCCTCCTTACAAACCACTCAGCCTTAGAATGATCTTTCAGAAGCAGAACTGAAAGCCAGGTATGGTGGTACATAGCTCCAATCCCAGCATTCATGAAACTGAGGCAAGAGAGCTGAAAGTTTGAGGCCACATAGCAAGACCCTTTCTTAAAAACTAAAAATAAAAGAAAGCCATTCTCCTTGTTTAAAACTATTTAGCAAATTCCCTGGTGTTGAGAATAAGAACCCAGTGTCTTATTTTGGAGTCAAGATTGTAAATAATCCAGTCACAACCTATCATTCTGTTATCTTCTGCAATAATTTTTCCTCTAGACTTTGTGTATGTGGTCTGACTGTTTTTCTGATCCTTAACCTATACTAATCTCCTTCCTGACTTAGAAGTCCTTTGTATTTCCCTTTCTGTATGTCTTCTAACATTAGTTTTTTTAATTTAATTTAATTTAAATTTTTTAACCCCTTACATGTCAACTTTACCATCATGTATGTCTTTTCTTCATCTCCCTTTCTCTTTTATTTCTCTTCCTAGTTTTTTTCCTCCTTTTTTCTATCCTCCTCTTCCTCTTCCTTCTTCTCTCCACAAATCAATAAAATAAAACAACAGCAACAAAAACCGGCTTTAGGATATAGCTCAGTGCAGAGGCTCTGGGTTTAATTACCAGTATAGAAAAGGCAAAAAAAGAAACCAGAATTTTTGTAAGCCTTTCTAAATCTAAATCCTTCATTTGATGAGAGGCATTCTAAAACAAAAGATGCCTTATAATTTTATTCATGACTGTTTTAGCAAGCTGGGTGTGGTAGTGCAGGCCTGTAATCCCAGCACTGTAGAGGCTGAGACAAAAGGATTGCCACCAGTTTGAGGCCAACCTGGCCTACATTGTGAGTTCAAGGCCAGTCTGAACTACATAGTGAGACTCTGACTCAAAAAAAATCAGAAGACAAGAAAAAGAAAACTGCTTTACCATATTACATATATCTCTAACTGATAAAGGCTCTTATTTACATTACCACTCTGCCATTGTAATAGTTAAGAGAATCAGTTTTAGTTTTGAATAATTCTTTAATGGCATCAAAAGATAGAGTCTGTATGTCATTTATTTATTTTTTAGAGACATGGTCTCACTAAGTAGTTCAGCCTGGCCTTGATTTTACTAGATAGCCCAGGATCACCTTGAACTCACCAGGATCCTCTTGCCTCAGCCTCTTGAGTGCTGAAATTACAAGCATGGGCCTATTCTAAAGACCAGCTTTTAAAAATGACCAATACATTCTATTTTATATTTTGGTCAAAGTAGTTTAATGATCATTTTTTGAAATTTTTATCTACTTACTCAAGCTATCCTTTTTTTTTTTTTTTTTTTTTTTTTTTTTTGCCAGAACCAGGGATTGAACTCAGGCCCTTGCACTTGCCAGGGAAGTGCTTATTCTACTGAGCCATCTCCCCATCCCCTCAAGCTATCTTTTAATGGTACTCTAGGGCATCTAACTCATAATAATCTGAATAGGTTTATCTCTCCAAGAATTTCAATAATTCTTTATCATTTTGAATCTGTTAGTAATCCACAAGGAAAATGATTCACTATGTGTGGAAATCTTTCATAAATTCATATTCATCACATTTTTATTATTTCTAAGGATCCAAAAACCAACTTAATTTTAGGTTTTACTTTGTAGCAAATGAAAATCTTTCAAGATTATGGACCTTATCATACATAGGAATAATTCCCTTTGAAATGTGAATTCCATGTGCAACTAGTAATTGGTTAAATTGGTCTGTAGAAGAAACTAAAGAAGCTCTAAAGGAAATAAAAATGTAGTTCTTGCCTTTTATGACTGAGACCAGGGGGTGTCCTTTTGGTAAAGTACCCAGAAAACCATTTCAAGAAAATTTAGTTCTGCATTTATGCAGGGAACAGATACTAAATATCAGTTGTGTTTCCAACCCTTATTTTAGGAACTAGTAAATAATCATAGAGCAAAAGACAGAAATGTTGACCTTTGCAGAGCATAGTCTAGTAAGAGAAACAGATAAATAAAACAGCTGAGGTTAATAAAATGTATAACATTTTAGATAATGAGAAGTGGCATGAGGGAAAAAAAAAGCAAGGGAAGAAAATAAGGAGGGTTAGGTCATTGCAGCTTCAAGTAGAGTGGTCAGCAAAGGGGTATCAGACCTAAAGAGGGTGAGAGACTTTTTTTATGAGACATACCTGTGGAAAGAGGCTGCCAAAGAAGACAAGTTGAGAAACCTGTAGATGGGAACATGACCAGCCTGTTTGAAGAGCAGCAAGGAAGCAAAGTGGAGCCCGAGAATGAAGGGAGGGAGGCAGGCAGTCTTCTGTAAGAGTCCTAATAAGAGATTATTGTGGTTCACAGTATCGTGGTATCAGTGAAGATGGTAAGAAATCAGAATTTGATGGCAGTTGAAGATTGTCAGTTTATATATCCAGGGCAGTGTTAGCAAACCTTTTAGGACTTTCAGTGATACAAACAGCCTACTGTGGCACCTATGCTATAGTTTTATTACCTGTCTTCCAGCAGTTCCCCAAAAGAGGAGATGGTGACCTCAGTGCACTTTATCCACAGGGTAGGTTATAGGTTCTCTGAGTTCTGTCACAGTAAAAGAATTTTCAAGATACATTAGTGAGAATCATAAAGAGATTTATTAGACAAAAAAGAAATATACACTCAAGAAGTTGGGGGGAGTAATGTGAGCTTCCAGTTGAAGCATTATGGTCCAGAATTTGGATTTTTTTTTGAGCTTTGGAATATCCTCAAAATGAGTCATCTAGAATATGTATTCTTACTTTCAAACCACTATTCTTTTGGTGGGCTAGGCTTTATTGTAAACCATTTGTATGTGCTGTAAATTCAGAGCTGTGCCACCTCCTTACTAGTGCTGCTTCCTTGACATGGGAGATTTGTGGGAGAAAGAACTTTTGAGAAAGTCGAATAGAAGAAATTACTGTAACCAAGCTTGATATATTGGTAAACTAAGCTAGAAAGTATGAGAAAGACAATATTAGGGAAAAAAAAATACAAAGACCTTTCATCAGTATAAAGGAACGACAAGGAGATTCTAGTTAGGAAATTGTCCTACAATATTAGAATATCTAGAAATAAATCAGTGCTTTTTTTTCTTTTAAACTTTCCCCCTTCTTCTCTCTTAAAGCTCTCATAGTGTATAATAGTCTTGTCCAACAGTAGTTTCACACAAAACACTTGATTCATAAATGAGAGAGTATCTCAGTGCAGCCGTGTACCACTACTCTTAGCATTTTAGGTTTACTAACCAGTATTTAGTTGTGGAAACTTAGGTGTTTTTTTAAGACTTTTTCTTTTTCTTTTTGTTTTGTTTCTCCTTATGTTATTAAGTTTTTCCTGAGAGTTATCATTTTTGCCATTTATAATCATGCATTTCAGTTCATTAAGTATATCCTGAATCTTCCTTCTGTATAAGAAAAAGTTCTCCCTTCTCAAAATACCAACATTGTTGCTTATGAGAAAAGCAATTTAGAATTGATTATCGTTTCCTTCTAAAAGCACTGAGCATTCTACAAGTCTTTGGATCCTCATTTGACAAACTGAGTCAAACCAGAGAGATAGAAATGAAAATTATTACCTCATTTCTAAAACAGATTTTTCTCATCTCTTGAAAACTGACTTTAGAGGGCCAGGCAAGTGCATGGGCCTGAGTTCAATCCCCAGTTCTGCAAAAAAGAAAAGAAAGAAAGAAAAGACTTTACATTTATGTGTCATTTTTAATTGTTATAGTCACTATTTAAAACAATTTTAAAATGTCTTATTAAATCTTAAAGCCAGGCAGAGTAGCACATGTAATTTCAGCTACTGGGGTAGCAGAGGCAGAAAATCACTGGAGCCCAAGAGTTCAAGACCAGCATGGGCAACATAACCAAGACTCTCAGAAGGGAGGGGCAGAAAGAAGGGAATAAGAGATACAGGCAGGGAGGGAAGGAAATGCTAAAAGTTGGGCTTCATTTGTTAGGAGCTTAAAGACCTTTTAAAATGAAACAAGTATTCTTTGCTTCATGATTTCTTCCCCTAAGTTTTGTAAATAATACTTTGATCAGTTTGGGATTTTTGTAAATTTATCTAGAAAGTATCTGATATGTATTTATTTTGTGAATTATGAATGTAAGAAATTCTATTGATTTGAGTGTTGCTTTCTCTAGGGAACAAAGAAAGAAGAGATTGAAGGTGAAGAGGAAGTGTGTGGTTTAATTCAACCCGCAGAAGTGTTTGCTCCCAAAAGCCTGGTGTTGGTATCCAGATTAGATTATCCAGAAGTTTTTAGAGTAAGAACTCATAGTGATCATTATTAAGTTACTGTGTAAATGTATTTTGAATGAACCATGATAGGTCCTTTGTATTGAAAATATCGTTAAATTGGTTTAGTGACTGATTGATCAAATTAGCATGAACAGAAAAATAAATTTATGTTGGGTGAAAGGAATACCTGAATAAATTCAGGTATTCCTGAATTTATATGACTCATTATGTGAATAAATATGACTCATTATACCTCTAAAGATGTAGTGTTTATCCTTAGGTCACTCCCACGTTAATTAAATCCAAAAGTTATAAATACTAAAGAAATAATTAAGTTCTCTGTAGCAAATTTAAAATGCATTAGTAATTACAACATTGTGTATTCAACTATGAGTGTTAGATTGAAGTATTTTTGATTATTTAAGATTTCAGACAATCCTGGTCATGCTGTTGCCAACATTTCTTAAAATATTGTTTATTTCCAGATTTCTTTTTTAGACACTGGGAATTTTCAAATTTAAGAAAAAAATTATTAACAATTTATGAAAACCTTCCAGAAAATGAGATAATATAGTCTAAGAAAAAAATAGTGTCAAGATTTAGTAATAACAATGTCCTAATGTCATAAAATGGGGATAACATTAAACCTGTCACTATCTCAACACAAAAAATAAAAATTTTAGTGACAGTGGATATCTCTTCAACAATTACTACTATTTCAGAATCACAAGTTTCAATAACCTGAAAGAATCATGAAAATCAAATTTCATCTTGTTTACTATGTTCCTTCTTCTATTAATCTTATCGTCCCTGTTTTGCTACCTTCCGTTATAATTCACACTAGATAAATTTTCCACTGAATAAATTTATAAGAACCATAAAATAATATCAAATATATAATTTTTTTTAGATCTTGAGATTTGAAGTTTTGCAAAGTAAGTTGAAATAATAGGGCAGAACAGTAAAGCAGAACTAGTTTTAGCTCTGCATGTTGGTTAGAGTACTTTTCTGAGCACAGGCAACTGTTTTACAAATTAAAGCTTTCTGCTTTCTATAAATTCATCTCAAGCTCATTAGGAAGTCCTGGTCCTCAAGGAAAATTTAATAAACTTAATAATATTAACTACTTAACATTTATTCCATGTTCACTGTAGAGTATACTTTCGTTTGTTCCAAGAGAAATTTTCCAGAAACAAATGACATGTCAATTTATTTTTAGTGATTTTTCCATGAAATAACTGTATGTACCTTTTCTTTTCAGGCTTGCCTAGGTCTGATCTATACTGTGTATGTGGATAGTCTGAATGTCTCCTTAGAAAGCCTCATTGCAAACCTTTGTGCCTGCCTTGTCCCAGCAGCTGGAGGGTCTCAGGTAAACAGACCAGACTGTCAGATAGGGAAAGTGACTACTTATTCTCTATAGTAGATTGATGACAAATGGAAAGAAAGAGCTATTGGGGGCCAGGGAGACAGCTCAGTAGAATAAGTGCTTCCCTAGCAAGTGCAAGGACCTGAGTTCAATCCTCGGTTCTGCCAAAAAAAATTCTTGAAATATTTTTTGTTTTAAAGAGGGTTCTAGTTAAGCATTATTCCTCTTGTTTACCTTCTAGACAATGAAGATTCCATTTTTAGGTTGTGAAGTTAATTTTAACACAGGATTTCCCTTTCATATAGCATAATTAGAAGTCATATTTTATGTAACTTGAACTCTGTATTTTGTCAACATACACTTTTTTAGACTGAACTTTTCAGTGTACTCTCTGCTTTTTTTTACACCTATAGTTATACCTCATTTTTATTAACCTAAAAAAGTTTGACAAAAAATTTTAAGACAATAAGAACATGCAATACAGTTTTTTATGTGTGTGACATTATGACCATTTTTCAGTTGATTATTTTGTAGGTCTTTTTTTGTGGGGGAGGGTATACAGAGTGAGGGTGTTCAGGGTCTCACTACTAGATCAGACTCATAGTGATTCACCTGTTTACAGCCTCCCAAGAGCTGGAATTACAGGCATGCGCCACCAATGCTTAGTCTCAGTGGCCATCGCAGCATGCCCCAGGGACAGGGGCAGTGCAGCAGGCCGGGGATTGAACCCCTGGCCCCTGTTCCTGCTTGCAGGCGCTTTAATCCACTGAGCTATTTGGCCAGCCCTTATTTTGTAGGTCTTAAGATTCTTACATTTTGCCTCTGAAATAGAAAACTAAGACTCTTAGCTGCTGTAATGTATTTATTATTTCTAGAGCAACCATACTTTAAAAGGAATGGACTTGGGAGTAAAATTAATTGGTAGAGTGTATGCTTAGCATCCACAAGGCTGTAAGTCTTGATCTCCAGCATCAAAAACAAACAAACAAAGCCAGGCGTGGTGGCGCAGGCCTGTAATTCCAGCACTCAGGAGGCTGAGGCAGGAGGATCGTTGTGAGTTCGAGAGCAGCCTGAGCTACAAAGTGAGCTTAAGGCCAGCCTGAACTGCATAGTGAGACCCTGTCTCAAAAAGACAAAAAAAAAAAAAAAAAAGCCTTTCCCTTTAAAACATAAAAATAATTGATTTTTTTATTCATATCTAAAATTGAGGAAAAGGGACCTAAAGATCACATTGCCTTCAGTCTGATAGATATATTCCATATAATAAAATGGGCATGCATTTTTCTTGCCCTTTATCTTTTTGTCTTTTTTTCTTAGTCTTTCCTCATAAGATACTAGCCTCCTTTTTTCTTCCTGTTCTTATATTCCTTATCTGTGATACTAGGGCAAAAATATTAAGTATGGATTTGGTCAAAGTTGGATCTAAACTGCAAAGAAGCAGAATTGTCACATGGACCTTCCCTAAAGTTTCATTGTTTTTTAGTCAACTGTGAATGCAAGTGATTATTTTCATGTGTTTCATCTGTACGAATTTTCAACTTAGAGTTGCTAAATTTTTTTCTACCATTTTTGGTTGTATACAAGCTACTTGAATGTTTTGCATTGTAATTTATTGCCCTTTACATTTGTTAATTGACTCTTGTGGTCATTTGCTCTAAAATTGAACAACTTCTTCTTCTTCTTCTTCTTCTTCTTCTTCTTCTTCTTCTTCTTCTTCTTCTTCTTCTTCTTCTTCTTCTTC
>PVKA01036326.1:0-21924 GCA_004027165.1 Ctenomys sociabilis
GATTAAATAAACTAAACAAAAATTTAAATTTAAGTTAATTTTCACTCTAATAGCTATGTAAATAGCTATTTATTATGAGAGGATATTTATTATAATAAAAATAGTTCTTTAGAGTCTCAAAAGATGACATAAATTGCTCTCACACATTTAAGTTCATAATTAGGACTATTAACTAATAAGGCTTACAAATTTTGATTTGAACTGCATTTCTATAGCCAAAACAACATTATAAAGATATTAAACAAGCATGTGGAAAAAATGTGAAAGTAGGACTCTAGTTGGAGGTATATTGCCTATTGCTCTGCTGAGCCCTCTGCAGAACTGTGATTTGAGGGGCATCAGACACTAGCAGAAAATATAGATAGGATAGTAATGTTAGTTTTCATGGTCTTCAAATTAAAAAATTCAGATTGAAGCTGGAGAATTATTAGATAGCACAATTTTAACGGTATTGCTGATTCTCTATTAAAGATTTTTCCACTGTAATTTATTTATTTATTTATTTATTTATTTATTTATTTATTTATTTATTTATTTATTTATTTTTGGAGAACTGGGGATTGAACTCAGGCCCTTGCACTTGCCAGGCAAGTGCTTATTCCACTGAGCCATCTCCCCAGCCCTCCACTGTAATTTAATCTTATTTCTTCACCTACTCATACCAAGAGGCAGATACAAATAAGATATTACTCCCATAAAAATTATAAATAGAGCGGTATTCAAAGAGAAAATCATAAAATAGTGAAACTGATTACATACTGGTTTATAAAGTAGATTACAAAAGTACATTAAAATCTTGAAAATGAGTCACAGAGAAAAATCTTCATAATGAGAATTTAAGACAATAATTCTTGTCCAATTCTAGTTCCTATGCATCAGAGAATCCTAATTGACTCATACTGATAGTTGAAAGACCCTGAAACTATTCAACATAGAAATGTAGCCCCTTATAAATGGACCTAAAGTCTGTTTTCACCCTTGCCTTAATTCTTTGTCTATTCACAGGCAAGAAAGGTTTGAAATGAAAACTCAGAATTTGACAGAATTCATTTTGCTTGGACTATCAGACGTCCTGGAGCTTCAAGTTGTAATTTTTGTATTTCTTTTCCTCACTTACATATTCAGCATCGTTGGAAATCTGACCATCATCGCCCTCACACTACTGGATTCCCATCTTCAGACTCCCATGTATTACTTCCTCCGGAATTTCTCCTTCTTGGAAATCTCCTTCACATCTACTTTTACTCCTAGGCTGCTGGTTAGCATCTTAACTGGGAATAAGACTATCAGCTTTGCTGGATGCTTCACTCAGTATTTCTTTGCCATCTTCTTCGGGGCCACAGAGTTTTACCTCCTGGCAGCCATGTCGTACGACTGCTATGTGGCCATCTGCAAACCCCTGCACTACACCACCATCATGAACAATAGGGTGTGCACACAGCTGGTTCTCTGCTCTTGGTTATGTGGGTTCTTGATAATTCTATCCCCAATTATATTGACCAGTCATCTAGATTTCTGTGCCTCCAATGTGCTGAATCATTATTATTGTGACTATGGACCCCTCATAGAAATATCTTGCTCAAACACAAGTGTATTAGAACTAGTTGACTTTATCTTGGCAATAATGACCTTGGTGGTTACTCTGGTGATGGTGATTATTTCCTACACAAATATCATGAAGACCATTCTGAAGATCCCTTCTTCTCGGCAAAGGAAAAAGGCATTTTCCACATGTTCTTCCCATATGATTGTCATCTCCCTTTCTTTTGGAAGCTGCATTTTCATGTACATAAAACCATCAGCAAAAGAAGGAGTTGCTCTCAATAAGGGAGTAGCTTTGCTCAATACTTCCATTGCCCCTTTACTGAACCCATTCATTTATACTCTAAGGAACAAACAGGTAAAACAAGCCATGAAGGACATATCTAGAAAAATATTTCATTTATATTCATTTTAGTGACATCAAAATAAAGAGAAATTTTGGAAAGTTTCTATCCTTGTTTTTTAAGTTCATTTCTCAGGTAAGCTCAATATGAGCATGGCAAGGAATGTTTTTCTAATTTGTTGGCAAAAGGAAGGTATTCAAAGAAGATCAATTCCACATATTTTCTTGAAGATGTCTTTTAAATAAAGGACAAAACAGAAAAATGACATTATTTGACTCCATAACAAAAACAACTGGCTAAAAACTGTTTTTAGATGATCTTCTGAATAAGTAGGTCTGTATTCCTATGAGAAACTTTTAGCCTCATCAATAATTACAGAAATTGAAAATACATTTTGTCATAAATGATCACTACACCTCAGAAGAAATTATTCATGTCCTCCAGAAAGTTTATTCCCAATTTTCTTCTTTAGGTTTTTAAATAATCAGATTTCTAATATATTTCCTGTTGATGACTTTTATGACTGTCTTTTAGGAATCTTCTGCAGACTTCTGCAGACTACTGTACAGTCTTAGGTGTCATGACTTCATGTAACAACATTCCTGACTGCTTAATGTCGAGGGCTGAAATCAGAATGTGAGCTCTTATAACTTAATCATCTGGACTCCACTTAAATACAGGCTCAGGAAAAGAGAAAGGTCACTTTGATAAGGATGAAAATCTTTTAAGAATTATATTGTGATGAGGATGTGTATGACTTTTGCTGATGCTTTAAGATTAGTTGGAGAGGTTAGTATGAATGTTAAGGATATTATTTTCATGGTGTTCAACTTTTTTTTCAAAAATCAAGTTTCCCGAATGCTCCTCTGACCATGGCTATCAGTCCATTAATTGCAGCTTCCTGCCTTTTATTCTCAAAGGGAGCCACCTAGCATCTGATAGTTTAGGTCCTGATATCCCCATGGATATTAATGAGTGTAGGTCTGGGAGTGTATCTCTATCATCGTCCCTGGTGAGTGAAAGCCACTATGGAACTTCTGCAATACTGGTGTCCTTCTTAGAGACACAGTCCTCATGTCCTTTGTAAATACAGATCCTGCTATGAAACAAGTCCTTCAGTGAGTCTTATTCTTTAACAGTATATGTGCACCCCTTCTTTTCCACTTTCCTTAGCCTCTTTATGTATTCCTTCCATCCTTCAGGAAATGTGGGTGTTTCTGTATTACATGTGGGACATTACATTCTTCTAGGCTCTACAAGACATGATAGGAGAAGTGGGGTTCTTGCTAAGGAACTAAATCCTATATCTTGTGAAGATGTTCTCAAGCCAATAATGTTTAGCTCGTTTTATCTTGTATGCTGGGTCCTAATCAAAGCCTAACCCCAGGACCTTGCCTCTAACTCTGGGTAATACAAGTTAGCTGGTTATTACAATTATTTTTTCCCTTATTAAATCCATCTTTTGTGAAGTTCCAGGTATATTATATTGGGATTAATCATAAAGTGTCTTCCTAACATCAAAGAATTGGACAGAAACATCTTTTGTCACCTGGAGGAGAGATATCTGAAACTTTTAGCTAATGCTTAATAGAGACAGTGACTACATCTGCTAATCCAAAGTTTTCATAGAGTGGCAAAGTCAAAAATACTTAGAGACATCCATTTTGATGTCTGTTTTATATATTTCTAATTCTAGGTCTTCCATAGCAGGATCCTGAGTATCATATCTGGAACTTTATAACTTTAACAAGTAAATCAGCATACTGCTCATGTACGTCCATCTCTCCAGCACAGGAGATAAATCCCTTTATGCAAGGTACTACAAAAACCTTTGTCTTTCACAATTAGGTTTTAACAGTTTATTAGTAATCTATCCCCTTTTTAGGGCATCAATCTAATGTAGCAATAACTAGTCATTTCATTAGTTATCCTGCTGTATTTTTCTTTTTTCTGTATTTGAGACAGGGTCTACAGGGCCTGCTATATTTTTCAAAGCTCTGTATCATTACACTGCCCATTGATTTCCTCTACATTGAAATATTTTTTCAGACAAACAGCAGTGATATTTATGTTGATTGAGGCATTAATCAGTATATATTTAAGATATTACCAACTCACTATTACAGGTTTTTGAGCATTTTGATATACTGAAATTACCGATAGTAACATTAAAACCTAAATGGTGCTCAAATTCTTACTACATGGACTTAATAAAACATCAGTCTTATAGAAAATATATGTCAACTTCTGGTTATAAATATTATTTAGGTTAGTCTTCTTTGCTTTTCTACACATGTAGCCTAACATGTAATAAAAAGTACAAGCTGAAGAAGGGAAAAAAGCCCTGATCTGCTAACAAGAGATTTAAGGCAATAAGTATAACCAAATTCACAAAGGACAAAGATATTAGAATTACCAGATAGGGACTATGAAGTATTTTTGTCATTATGCTAATTAATCTGGTGAACAAGTAAGTAACATGCATGAACTGTTTTGGAACTTTATCAGAAAGACAAACAGTAATAATTAAAGAAAACCAATGATAGACACCAAAAATCTGGAGAACCCACAGCATGATAGCAGAATAAGTAACACAGAGGAGAGAGAAAGATCATAGTCAAGATGATGGAAACCAAAAATAGAGAAAGCATGTAAAAATTATTCTGAGGAGGGAAACTAAATGCATAGGAAAAATATGAGAGTTTAAATAGATTTCTCAAAATAAATTATACAAGTTAGGTGACAATGAGTTGGCAGTTTTAAAATAATTGTTGGAGTGAGGGGTAGAAATGGACCCATAATTCTACGCCCAGTGAATTTCTTTTTTCAAAAATTAGGACAAAATAGAGGATTTTAAAACAATGAAAAGCTGAGAAAATATGTTGACAACAACTGTATGCTAGAAGAGCCTACAATAAACAAGGCACAAAAAAGTGAAGGCTGCATCTCATTAATTCATTTGCTCTCACAGAATCAAGAAATCAAGAAGGATCAGATGCACTGAAGTATTTGATCCTCTGACACTTGTATCTGGCATGACTATGAATACAGGCTTCATTCAATTTCTGTCAAGTTATCAATATTTTGGACCCAAAATTTAAAGTCAAATTTGGAGGCCAACCTATATCTTTTTCTTCTTGAAGATACACAAAAATTATATCATTTCCCTATATCACAATGATGGCTGCCAGAATTATTCACAGTGCCTTAATCCTGTTGAAAGTTTAGTAACAAAGAAGTAGAGAAGAATACACTATCCTCTCCACACCAAGTCTCCCTTTATTGAGTAAAATTAAATTTCAGTCACAATCCTGTACAAAAAGCACTGAAAATATCACTTACTTTACTTATGTCTCTGTGAATTTTTCTTGTACTTAAAAATTAAGGGCACTAAATTTGAAGACTGAACATTTTTAATGCCCCACAACCACACAAAGTTGCTCTTGCTGTAATAAAAATGTCACAGTGCTTCAGTTAAGTAATCATAGCCTCTATCAATTTATTCATGTACAGTACAGCTTCTCACTTTTGGTCAACACAGAGGAAACTAGATTAGCTCTGTAAATAAACTTATGATCATTCAACAGTTCATTGCTATTGATAAACAAATTATGCATAATGAATTGGATTAAAAAATACCATTTCCAACTAAGTGCTCATGAGTCATCCTATGAGATAAAACCCTAATACGCCAACATTTCAGCTGAACCCTTCCTAGATGAAACAAAGTTTGCAAAATGCAAATCACTTAGTTAAAATTCTAGTGTTCTATTGCACAAGAGGTTGACTATACTCAGCAATAATGTGTCTCTCAAAATAACTGGAAAAGGCAATTACTCTTATTGCACATGGTAAAAGTTTAAGATAATGGATATGCTACTTACCCTTATCTGACAATTATGCAGTGGACACATGTATGAAAATATCATATTGTACCCCATAAATATGTACAGGTATTATGTGTCAATCTAAAAGAAAATAAAGTATAAAAATGCAGCTAGAATTTTGTTTAAAAATTGCCTCCTTGGAGCTGAGGAGATGGCTCAGCGTAATAAGTGCTTCCCTGGCAAGTGCAAGGGCCTGAGTTCAATCCCCGGTTCTGCCAAAAAAAAAAAAAAAAAAAAAAAAAAAAAAAAAAAAAAAAAAAAAAAAAAAAAAAAAAAAAAAAAAAAAATGCTTCCTTTGTGAATATGAGAAGAGAGGAAATTTACTGGAAACCTTTATGTGAATGAGAGTTGGTTCATGTGTGACTTCAAGACCATATAAACATTATTTCTATGTTTTTGATGTGGTTTCTCTGGAACAGATTCGAATTCACAGACACTGAGGAAGAGGATAGCAGTAGGAGGGCATAACAATTGCACATCCACATAGTTAGCGACACCACAATCTAGGTTACATTTCTGACTCATGTGGATAACTTTAGAGAATCTGGGAATGTAGCTCCTTTGCTTTTTAGCAGGGACAAATCAGTAATATTTTATGTATCAAGTCTGGTGACAGCTGCCTGGAAGTGGGGCAGAGGAGAAGCACATCTAAGCCTGCTGTGATTTCCTATCCTTTGAGGACAATCACAGTCAGGATGGAAAAACCAGTTTATGAGATAAGGAATAAGATGAAAACACTTAATAAATAGAAACAAAGGCGATCATAGAAATTAGGGCAAACATTCACAAATCTTTCATGACAGAAAAATTTCCATAAAAGCATCTTTCTCTCTCTCTTTTTTTTTTTTGCATTTTAGTTCAAGGTCTACAGGGTCTAGCTATGCACATTGAACTGGTAGTGATCGTCCTGTTTTCAGCCTCTCAAGTGCTGGGATTACAAGTGCATGCCACCACACCCAGTCTCGGTTGCTGTCTCAGCATGCCCTGGGTGACAGGCTTGGCATGACAGGCTGGAGATCGAACCCTGGATCCTGTGTGTGGAGGGCACACCCAGCAGCTCTCCTTGAAAGAAGAGCGACTGTCTTCATTTTGACTGAGCCTGATCCTTTTCCTTGTATTGTTATGTAGAGAGCTGGCTAGGACTTCTGTTTATCCTTCAATTGGCCTTAAGCAATGTGTATTGGTCTAGCTGAGGTGCTGGTGATAGTCTTTGAAGGTGGCATGTGTGTTTCCCTGGTAAGCCTGCTGCTCCTTAACGTGAGCCAGGTGGAGACAGGATGGTAGAGCTAATGCTCCGCGCTGCCAGCTGGGATCGAGCCTTGAGACAGAGGCTATGACTTCCTGGGGCTTGAAAGACTACACCAAAGCTGAAGCCCTAGACTTCCCAAAACATTAAATACTATATAATGCAAATTACTCTCTCTGCATATCCTCTCTGCATATGGCAGAGGTAAATGTAGGCCCCACACCTAGCTCAGCTCACAGTAGTAACCTACTTCCCACAATTCTCAGTCCTCAAGCCACTCCCTCACTTAATAAAAACTGGGTGAAGCCTTGGGTCGCTCTCTTGGTTCCGGAAAGCCATCTTCGTGGCTGGACCTAGAGCCCCTTGACTCCCCGATGATTAAAAATATAATTTAGTGTCCTCATTTTCGCTGTGGGCTGCATGGAAAGTGGTAGATTGGAATCAACTTGATGGGATTCCAATAACGTAACTTTGGGGTTACAAATATTGGTTTCTTGGACTGAGACAAGGACCAGGAAGTGTCTCCTACACCTGTGCATTTGGCCAGCCCGATAAAAGCATCTCTAAGCAGTAGAATACCATAAATCTGGTGTTGAATAGATGATGTCTATGGATTCTACTGATAATTTTAAGAAGAGATAAAAATACTCCACTTTTGCTTAGCTCACTATAACATCACTAGAGGTAATATTTTCTTCATCATGGCTCACTGACTATATCTGTCATCATTATTTTCTGAGAATCACTAAAATTAATATTAATGAAACATAGGGCTGGGATCACAGGTGTCCACCACCATGCCTGGACTCAGTGGCTGGTTCAGCACGACTGGGGACAGGGCTGGTGTGGGGCCAGTATGGCATATGGTGTCAGGGATGGAATCCACATCCCTGCACTTGCCTAAGAAGGAGCTTAGTCTGTTGAGCTATCTTGCTGGCCCCTGGAAATTCCCATTTTATGACCTATGCATAGAACTTCATCTCTTTAACTGAAAGTAAGCATGTCTTTTACCTTAAAATAATTTATTAATTATTAATTTTATTCTCATTGGTTAGAGTTTGGAACCACTGAATTTTCCTCATTGATTGAACTGTTGTTTTCTCTATCTTCTTTATCCTTAACTTCTGCTCTCAAAACAACCAGTTCCAACTCAAGCTTATGTGTGTTGTATAATATCTTTATGGAAACTAGAAAAATATTCCTCAGCATATACTGTTGGTTCTGCTTATCTAATTCTCTTGAGTTATCTCATTAGACCCTTAGTTGGTCTTCTAAGTCCAGCAATTGTCTTACCAAATGTGTTCTCACCATGTTGCATAAATTCGTGTTTTCAGTTTTTTTTTAAAAAATAAGTCACTTAAGTAATTTATATATATCATATGTATCTCGTTTTTCTTGTAATATCTGACTACTACAGTCATTCATAATAAGTTGAAAGGAGGTAGAAGTTTTTGCTTGCATAAATGGATTATGGGTATTTTAATTTGTTGGTGATTGGAGACATCTACCTATAATTCTTTATGAATGAAACTTTCATAATCTCATTAATCAGTAACATGAAGACTGAAATGTTTTTAAGCATAGGCATCTGGCTTGCTGTTGAGAAGAGAGTAGGGCAAATCACATATTGGATGTTTTAATAAGCCAGATCTAGAAGTGATGTGCAACCCTTCAACACACAGTCTAGTAGTTGTAATTTAAAGTACATAATCAAACCTGAAATTGTAGAAAATATGGTTGCAAAAATGTGGCCTGTTGTATTTTCAGGCATAACAACCCAATGGCAGTTACAGCTACAAGGTAAGAGGAAGCATCCTCAAAGAATTTTGCTTTAGTGAAGACAAAGAAGGCAATTCTAAGAGGTCACAGTAAGAAGGCATAAAAACAAATTGAGAGTATCAATATGAGTGGGGAATACATTATATAGATAAATAGTGTTAATAGTATCAAGTTTTAATAAAATATGAAATTACAATAGATACTGTGAAAAGGGAATGAGCCTGCTCAAATGGGAGGAATAACTGAGATGAGGAGAAGGAAAGGAGAGGGAGTGGAGGAAAGATATACGTATGTATGTAGGAAGGATGGGTTGGCCGACTACTGTGGAACTGTGCTGGTCTGTGGATAGGAGAAGTTAATGCTTATTGTTTTTTGTCTTTTTTCAATTGTTTTACCTTTTTCTCTTTTAATTTCTTATAACTTTTTTCATTTTTTTCTTCCAATTTTGCATGCATTTATCTGGTAATCTGAGCAGCTAATTTGAAGACAACAATACGCAATACAACAAATATTGTCAAATTCATATTTGGTTCAGTGAAATTCTGTATGACATGTGATTTTTTTGTTTTAATACTATTTTGTACTCTCTTTTTTATGTATTTAGTATAAGGTGTACAGGGGTCTACAGGATCTCACTATGTAGATCGGACTCATAGTGATCCTCCTGTTTTCAGCCTCTCAAGTGCTGGGATTAAGGGAACATGCCACCACACCCAGTCTCTGTACTCTCTTTAAAAACAAGAAAGTAAGAAGAAATATGATGTCAGGCTAGAGAGATAGCTCAGTGGTCTAAGTGATGCCTGGCAAGGGCAAGGACCTGGGTGCAGTCTCTGGCACCACATGTCATGCCGGCCCTGCATGCAGCCAGTCAGTGAAACTGGTGTGGTGAACACCTATAATTACAGCACTGGGGAGGCTGAGAAAGGAGGTTCTCTACAAGTCCAAGCTGCATAGTGAGACCCTCTGTTGAAAAAAAAAAAGAAAAAAAATATAGTGTCAAGTTGCCTTTATTTACCTAGAGATGTATCAAATTTATTTTTCCTCATGGATGAGTATTGCTCCATTGTAAAAAAATACTCATCATTCTAGAGCTTGGCAGAGCTGAGGCCACTTTTCCCACTGTCCAAGATCAGTTACATAGAGGACAGCTGTGGGGACCTGTTGACTCCTGCCACCCACCACCTCACTGAAGCTTGGCTGATCTGAAGCCACTTCTCCCAGCATTCTAGAAGCTAGGCTCACATAGAACAGCTACAGCCACCTGATTTTCTGAGCTGCTACTGCTAACTCATTGGTTATGAAAGCCTTGGTAAGCCCTACCCTGCACCCACCAAGTATTTGAGACAGCCTTGCAGAGCTTTGGTATGGAAGGCTTCATCATCGTCAAATCTTGAGCTAAAGTTTTCTACCCACCAAAGTGGAAGCCACACAGAACCCCACACAGCAGGAGCTCTGGTGAGTCTACCGTACCCTCCAACTCTGACAGAAGCCATTCTGACCTCACCCTACTATTATAGAGTCATGATGAACATTGAGAACTTCAAAATTGTCAAAGGCAAGGAGCAAAGGCAATCTCAAACATCTAGCCCATCCAAAACAAGCCCAGGAAACAAAATCATGAAGAATTTAGAAGTCACAGATGTGAAATTTCTGAAATGATATCAACTGAAGAAAATAAACTTCATCAGACTATGGAAGAAATCACATCAGAAATAATCTCTCAGGTAAAAAAGGAAATGACAACAATCATGAAAGAATTGCCCAGTATGTCTAAAGAAGACATAGTCAAAGCTGCAATCTTTGGGCCCAGGGCATGCAGAAGTGGAGCTTTCCTGGTGACTGGTTCAATTACTGAAGTACATGGAGGACTCTGGATGGCTTGCCAGACTCTGGTGAGTTGCATCCCTTAGCTCCCCAACATGTAGGTGTGGAGTTTGTGCTGGTGCGGGTCCAGTCTTTTAAAACTTTGGAGGACTCTGTGCAGGCTATAGGACTCTGGTAAGCTATGTCCCTTGGCTCCAGGTGTGCAGACATGGAGTTTGTGTTCACACTGGTCCAACTATTTATTTATTTATTTATTTATTTATTTATTTATTTATTTATTTATTTATTTATTTATTTTCATTTTAGCATTCAATTATTTTCTTTAAAAAGTTTAATGCTTGATAAATAAAAAAACCTTTTAGTACCATAAAAGCCTTCCGACATATACAATGTCATATTATTACTATGTAGAGTTTCAAAAACAAAAGCTTCCAGTCAAAGTAAAGTGATGTTGAACATTCTGGCTACACTTGATCTATAAGAACTTTCCTAGATAGCCAATGTTTTCCTTGACTTGGAAATAAATCAGACAAATTGAAAAACGTAAATAAGACCTTCAATGAATTGAGAATCATAAACATGTTATCTAAAGTTCAGTCATCTGGATCTTGGGAAGTTTGTAGTAGTTGTGAGAGCTCAATGAGCAAAATGAAATCTTATGAAGGTTCAAACTTCAGTCTTCCAGGATATATCTTGTAGGATCACAATTGTCTGTTAAAAACAAAAAGCTACCTCCTGTTGTGGCAGAACTTGGTACATGACTCACATGCCATTTTTCACCAGCTCAAGGATTTCATTCTCATCAATGATTAAAGGTGCATGCAATTCTTTATCTGCCCTGTAACTTTCTAGCCCTTCTCCAGCATAAGAGATAAGAGGAGAGATTTCACACTGGATTGCTACATCGTTGGCATCCTTCAAGCGGGGAATTTCTGGAAGGCGAGAACCATTTTCATCTATGAAGCAGCCCCCAGCATCGAGCACCTAGCAATGGTGAAGGGACATCAAAGCATGCCTTGCAGTAGTAGGGTTGTCCTTCCGATTCTGACTGTCTGCATTCTTTAGTGGGGAAAACTCATTCTCTTGTGATACTTCATATATCACAAACTTCTTTGCAAACTGGAAGATGTCAAATTTTTCCATCTTTATTCTTTGGCTTGTCTGGCTTAACTAACTCTCCCCGGGAATCCATATATGGAATCTTCTTTTGAGCCACATGGTGCTGCAGCTGAGGTTCATAAACATTGACAACGTTTCTCAGAAATGGTACAGTGAAGAAATGATTAGCAATGTTGCCTGCATTGAACAACAGTCATCCTTCAGAGCTTTGTTTCTGAGCTGTTGCCAGGGAAATTTTACTGTATTCTACACCTGGTACACTCTGTCCACTCGGCAAACCACTCCAACTGGTTGTGTAGAGTTGGTTTTCTCTACCACCTTTGTTCCACAGTCTGCTGCTTTCAGAATGCAAAATCCAATAAACCATGGATATGCCACTTTGACCAATATATTGTCCGCACAAAAGACATAAATGCACCAAACGCCTCTTTGCTCCATATCCTACACAATATTCTGGACTGCAGGAGACTGATAAAGACCCCCATTTCCATCTGGTGTCATAGAAACTTGGTTCTTCTCTTCCAAAATAATTTTCCCATTAAAACTCATACCAGGTAGCATTCCCTAATGAAAAAAAAATACATTCTCTTTTTTTTAAGCCAAAGTACTTGTCTCCTGTATTGTTTCCATTGTTCTTCCAGTGGTCATTATCTACCATGGAATGATGCATTTGTTGCCATAATATTTTTCATCTAAGTTGTAGCTTTAGGATATGTTCTGCCTGAATCTGAAAAAGTGTCTTATGAGATGGTAAATGAATATCATACATCCCCTGGGATACACAACTCCAAGTCTTGTTCCCTGCCCACTAGCAAGTAGGAGAACTGCTGCTTTGTTCTGAGAAATCTGGAAAAGTCCTTCACTTTCTCAGGCTTGCAGGTGATCTTGATCCCTCGTGGCACTGCCCAGCACCTCTTGAGGGACAGGTTTCATTTGTGCATCTAATTTCTCTTGATGAGAAGACTGGTTAAATTCTTCAATAGCCTTTCAAAAAAAGAAATTGAGCTCCTTAAAGTTCATGACCTGAAGCTCTGCATGAAGTTCTATCTGGTGGGCTTCTTCTAGCTCATTCCAGAACTACAGTGGGTGTTCTTGCCCAGCTTTGGACAACTTGTGCCTGAGGTTATTAACATTCATAGTGCTTGGGTGGCTAAGCTTTGTGAAACTAGGAGTGTGATACCTGCACCTGTGAACCCTCATCTGGAAAATTCCTAGATGTATATGCACTACTAAAGCTGAATGAAGGAGCTATAAAGATTCTGAATAATCCAGTATTAGTCAATGAAATTAAAACAACATACCAACAAGAAAAGCCAAGGTATTCTTGGATTCACAGCTAAGTTCTACAAGAAATTTTGAAAAGACCTATTGCCAACTATATTCAAACTCATCAATGAAATTCAAAGGGAAGCAATTATCGCAGACTTATTCTTGGAGGCAAGTATTACTCTGAAAAAACAAAAAACAAAAACCAGACAGACCCAACCAGAAAAGAACTAGAAGCCAGTCTCTGTAATGAATATAGATGCAAAAATCCTCAATAAAATGCTAACAAAAGAGAATGTAGCAAACATCTAGAAGATTATACATCATGACCAAGTGGGATTCATCCTAGGAATACAGGTATGGATTAATATACACAATTCCATAAAGGTAATACACCACATCATTAGAGCCAAAGACAAATCCACATGATTATCTCAATAGATGCAGCAAAAATTTCCACAAAGTCCAGTATTTATTTGTGATAAAAACACGACAGAAAATCAGAATAGATGGCCTTTATCTCAACCTGATTAGCCATCTATGACAAGCAAATAGTCAACTTGTAAGTGGAAAAGAACTGAGAGCCTTACTTTTAAAATCAGAAACAAGACAAAGATACTCACAGTCACCACCCCTGTCCAATACAATTCTGGAAACATCATAAGGGGCAATTATACAAGAGAAAGAAATAAATGGAATAATGATTGGAAAGGAAGAAATGAAATTTTTGTTATTTTCAGATGTCATGATATTGCACATAGAAGACCCTAAAATCTCACTAAGAGACTTGTAGATTTAATTAACAAATTCAATAGCACAGCAGGATACAACATTACACTCAAAAGTCAATAACATTTCTACACACAAACAATGAACACGCTGAGAGAGAAATTACAGAAACCATGCCTTTCACAATTACACACAAAACATGAAATACTTAGAAATCAGTTTCACAAAGTAAGTAAAAGATTTATACAACCAAAATTATAGTAAGCTGAAAACAGGGACTGAACAGGATTTGAGAAAATGGAAAGTTATTTCTTTTTCCTGGACAGGAATGACCAACATCGTGAAAATGGACACAATTGGTGTACAGATTCAATGCAATTGCGATTAAAATATCATTAGTATATCCTCCAGCTTTAGAGAAAATATTTCTAAGGTAAATCTGGAAACAGAATAGACCTAGTAGAGCAAAAACGATCTTAGGTAACAAAGGAAAGGAAGGAGACATCACATTCTTGATCTGAAATTATAGTATAAAGCTACTATGATAAAATCAGCATGGCACTGGCACAAAAATAGACCCAAGGATCAATAGAATACATTAGAAGATGCAAGCACAACTCCAAACATACACAGCCACCTTATCATTGACAAAGGGGCTATTTATGTTCACTGAAAGAAATATAGCCTCTTAAATAAATCATGCTAGAACAACTGGCTTTCCAAATGTCAAAGGCTAAAATTAGACACATGTGTATAGCTATGCCAAAAACTACAGTCAAAATGAATCAAAGATTTAAATATTAAAATGAAACACTGAATATTGTAGAGGAGATAGTAGGTAAAGCAATCTTAAAGCCATACGGCTTAGTAAACAATTTATGAACAAAAACAAAACTACACAGAAAATACTTCAAAGTATCTATGACTTTTGATGTCATGTTTTTGAGATTTTCCACATGTCAAAAGAACTCACCATCAAAGTAAAAAGAAAACACACAATTTGGGAAAAACTATTGCCAACTCTCCTTCTGACAGAGGTGTTCTACATAGAATATATAAAGAATTTAAAAAGATCGGGCCTCCAAAATAAAAAAAAAACCAATCCAATAAAGGGCATCTGACATAAATATACACCTCACAAATGAAGATATAGAATAGCAAATAAATACATGAAAAAAATGTTCAACATCGTTGGTCATTTGAGAAATTCAAATTAAAACAACACTGAGATTCCATCTCATCCTGGTAAGAACGGCTGTCACCTAGAAGTCAGTCAAGAACTAATGCTGGAGGGGCTGTGGGGGAAAAAAGGAACTTTTCTCCACTGTTGTTGCGGGTGCAGAGTGGTATAATCACTATGGAAATCAGTGTGGAGATTCTTCAAAAACCTGGAATTGGGATCACATTCAAGTCAGCTTCCTCCCCCCTACTTTTCCAAAACAACTGAAATCTTTAATCCACAGTAATATGCATACACTCATTCTCATAGCTGCATGAAATCTCAATATTGTTTCAATTTGTCCTACCTAATATTGAAAGCAATTCAAGTGCCCATCACCTAAGGAATGAATAACAAGATGTTGTGTTTTTACACAATGGAGTTTTATTCAGCAACAACAATGTTAAGTGTGAGACTTTTATAGGTAAATGGATGCAACTAGAGTCTGTATTGGTAAGTGAAATTAATCATACCTGCATGCACAAACATCATATTGTCTTGCTAGTGTGATGACCTGAAAGTGTAAATAAAATCGGAAAGTTACAATAGGTACCACAAAAAGAAAAGAATCTGTTCAGTGGGAAGAAAGTTCCCGATGAGAAAAAGGACAAAAGAACTAAGAGAGAAAATTAATTTATCAAATCCATCTTGTCAAGGTATCTTAAAACTGTCTCACTGATATTTGTACTTCAATAAAATAAAAATTAAAAATAAATAAATAGATAAATACACTTTTCAATTTGAAAAAACAAAAAGAACTAAGACAAAAAGATATATTCTTGTATATATACAGGATAGTTTGGATAATTGGCCTGTTGATCAGCACATTTGTGCTGATCTACTGAAAGGAGCAGTTAGGGCTTAAAGTTACTATTTATTTATTTAGTTCTCTTTTTAAATTCTTATCACTTTTTAAAACCATTTTTTCATGTTTCCATTTCATAACATACACATCTAATTTAAAAACAACGTAATACAATAACTGTTGTTGAATTCCTACTACTTTGTTTAATGAAATTGCATATCATTTCTAAGTTTAGTTTTTACCATTTTTGTACTATTTTAAAAAATGAATTGAGAGTAAAAACTTGATCTTTTTTTTTTTTTTTTTTTTTTACACATTTATTAGTTGCTGGGTATCTGAGTTGTTTCCATGATTAGGTATTTTTCAAACTGTGGTGCTTTATACATGGGCGCTCATATATCACTGTGGTATGGTGTTTCGAATTCCTCTGGAAATATACTCAGAAGAGGAATAGTTAGATCAAATGAGATCTCTTATATTGGTTTTTTGAGTAATATTCATATTGATGTCCACAGTGGCTTCACCAGTCTTCCTCCGACTTGCAAACGTGTTTCTTTTACCCCACAGCATTTGTTATTGGTTGATTTCTTGATTATAGCCTTTCCTTGTGGAGTAAGAATCTCAGTATTGTTTTAATATGCCTCTCTCAAATGACCAGCGATGTTGAACATTTTTCTTATGTTTATTTGCTCCTTGTCCATCTCATCTGAGAAATGTGCATTCACCTCAGATACACATTTTGTATTGGTTCTTCAAACTAGGGGTCGAATTATTTTTAATTCTTTATATTGTGTAGATATTAATCCTTTGAGAACAAGTGACCAAATTTTTTTTTTTCACTCTTTGGATTGTCTTTTCATTCTGTTGATGATTTTTCTTACTGTGCAAAAGCTTCTTAATAGGATGAATTCCAGTAATTGATTCTTTGTCAAATTTCCTGTGTGATTGAAGTTTTGTAATCTTTGGCTATGCATCCTTCTTCAAGAATTCTGTCTATTCTGCTTTCTAGATTTAGTTTTTCTGTTTTAATATTTATATCTTAGATCCATTTTAATTTTTATTTAGTGCATAGTGAGAGACATAGATCTACTTTTAGTTTCTGTCATGTGGAAAATCACTATTTGCAGCACTGTTTATTAAAGAAGCTATCTTTCTTCCAGTCAATGTCCCTTTGTCAAAGATACGGTGTGTTTGGAGTTGTTTCTACATCTTCTAGTCTGTTCTGACCTGATCTCAGATTCTGTTTTGCTTTGTATTTTGTCAAGTACAATTTTGTTTATATCGCAGTAACATTGTATTAGAATTCCAAGTAAGATGCCCCCTGCTTTTCCCTTGCTGTCTAGAATTATTTTGCTATTCCAGATCTCTTCTGGTATCAAATGAATTTTAGGAATGTTTTCTCTATCTATGAATCATGCCAGTAGTGTTTTCATCAGGTATTAAATCTGTATAGCAGCTTTGAGTGTATGTCCATTTTGTTATTCTTGTTCTCATCCATGAGCAAGAGATAGCTTTTTCATTTTCTAATATTCAATCTTTATTTTTTCAGTTTATATTATTTTCAGTGTATAGTTATTTTACTTCCTTAGATAGATTGATGACTGTTAGCATCCATGATCATATTTGCTTGCTTTTGGATGCTATTTTGAAAGAGGAGACTTCCCTAATTTCTCTCTCAGTGAATGTATTTTTTGTGTATAGGCATGCTATTGATTTTGAGTGTTCATTATGTTTCCAGCTATGCTACTAAATTTGGTTTCTAAATCTACAATCATTTTTGGTGGTGTTTTCTTGGTCTTCTGTGTAAAACATCATGTAATTTAGTATCTTTCTTTTGCATCCTTATTCCTTTTATTTCTCTTTCTTATCTAATTGCTCTGGCTAATGTTTCCAAAACTACATTGAATAGAAATGGTGATAATGGATCACCTTTTCTTGTTCCTGATTTTAAAGTGAAGATTTGATTTTTATCTAGTTAATATGATGTTGGTGGTTGTTTGTCACAGATGTCTAAATACTATATATTCATGTGACTTTTGTCTTTGGATTTGTTGATATGAAGTATTACAGTTTTTTTGTTTTTCCTATCTTGAACTACTCTTGCTTATTTGGGAATAATGATTTTATTTTTCTTACAACTTGGAGAAATATGCAATTTTCAAAGTGATTCAAGGAAACCTTCTTTAACTACTTTGTTTTTAAACTTTAAAATAGATTCAACATCAGTAAAAAGAAATAATAAGGTGTTAAATCCCTTTATAAACAGCCACCTCATCCTTCTTTGAAAGTTTGACATAAATGAGTATGGAGCCCCCATAAGTAATGGAAATATAATAATTTGAGAAGGACAGGTTAAAAAGGCCTCTTTCTTTAGTTGAGGAGAAGGGAATGTTAGAATAATCCTGATGTAAGTGTAGGAAAACAGCACTCACAAGAAGGTGATGAAAAATACTAAGATACTGTGACACGCTGTCACCATATATTCTGTCCACCACATGTCTGAACAAGTGCTCAAGGCATTTCTGGTGGTAATTCATTTTTGGATGTAGTGGTGGTGAGTGTATCAATCTGTACTACTGTCAGGAATATGTGACAATCTGTTTTTACACTGTAGGTGTGTGTGTGTTTCCATAATTATATCTTATTTTCATATGCTTATTTGCAATTTAGATACTTTTCTGTAGAAAATATATGAATTACTTTGCTCATTGTCTTTATTTGAAATACTACTGAGAAGGGCTGGTGAGATAACTCAGCACACTAAGTGCCTCCCTAGGCAAGCACAGGGGCCGGGATTTGTTCCCTGACTCACATGCTGCTTGGCCCTGCTGCCAGGCATGCTGAGCCAGGTACTGAGTCTGGGTGTGATGGTGCATGCCTGTAACTCCAGCGCCGGGGAGGCTGAAAACAGGAGGATCATTGTGAGTCTAAGCTGCTTAATGAGACCCTGTGCATACATGAGCATGCACACGCACACACACACACTGAAAAAAACTACTGAGGTATAATTTATTGTCAATAAAATGCATTCATTTAAAGAATGAAATTTCAAAATATATATACCCAAGTTATAGCCTCTCCATGGTAGAATAGCATTGCCAGGTTGTAATGTTACTTCATGATGCGTTGCAATCCATATGCTCTATTCAAAACCCATGTAGCCATTAATTTGATTTTTTGTCCCTATAGATTCAGGTTTTATTGTTTGTTTTAGAATTCCAAATATACAAGATAGAGAACATACTACCCTTTTTCACTTAATGTTACTTAACATGTTGTTTGAAAATATTCAGTTTTTTTCTTTTATTGAAGAACAAATAGCAATGAGACAGTGTCAAATCAAATTAGCAGGAAGATTCAATAATTAACACACTGCATATTGTTTTCATGGTGTCTTTTTGTCATACAAGGCACATTCTTGTTATTCTACTTTACAAACACCATTAAAGCAGATTCTCTAATCAATGAATTAAGAGAATGTAGCTGCATACTTATTTTTTTGTATACTTATTTTTTAAAGCTGAATTATAGTACAGTTGCAATAATTAATACTTTCTGCCTTGTTATCTTCCTAGTGGTTGTCCATAGTACAAGAAGCTGATGGAATATCCTGTTCAAACACTATTAGTACAAATCTTGCTCCTCATAGAATTATATAGAAGTACTGTATATTTATCCTAACTGTACTGTTTATACAAACACAGAATGATTCTTCCTTTGTATCTCCTTTTTTTTTTCTTTAGTCCTGTCAAATATGGGCATTCCATTGTCATTCAATTATTATGGGTACCTGAACTCAATGAAACAAGCAAACACAGTCCAGCAGTCCACAATAATAGTGGGTTATCTGAAGAAGTTGTTGACTAGAGCCATTTACAGCTCTGCTTATTGTTATGGCCTTATTTTATATACCTCATTTTTATACTTTTCTGCTGGATGGTTAAGACTGAGGTAAAGCAAGACCTATATAACAAAAAAATGAAGCTTTTGTATCTGATGAGGTCAGTCAAGTTCCCTCAGGGTTTATCCTGTACCCCCGTACCTCACTCTGTAGATCCTTTGTCAGTGTCAGGCATGTGGATGAGTCACGGCCATTGTTTTACCAGTTTGCTCTCTTTGAGAGCCTGAGAGAAAGTTTTCTTTCCATGTGACTCTCCTTCGGCATAATATAGATCATCAATCACATTCCTCTGTGGCTCCATAATCTCCTTGATCAGAAAATTCAGGGCACAGCTGAGTTCCTTGATGTTGTAGTGCAGGTTCTCCTATGTCCTGAGTCTTCACTGACCTTGAAAGGCTATGGCCAAAATGTTGGTTGACTTTGCAGCCTTCTATTTCTCCAATTTTTGATTTGTGAACTTAAGTTGTTAACCGTCCAGAAGAGAACCTGATTAGTACCGTGCAACATATGCAGTTCAATTTACCCTAACTATCTGACTAAATTATTTTTAGTTATTGTTATACATTTCTATTTGTATTTCTTCTTTTGATTTCTTATACTAGGGAGACTATATGCTTTTTGCACATGCTTGCCTGGTTTTTTCACTGTGAGTATATGTTCAAGTGGCATCCACTTCAAAACAAATGCTTCAAGTTTATCATTCTTTATAGCTGAGTAATATTCCATTGTATAGAAATACTACATCTTTTTCAACCATTCTTCATGTGATTGGCATCTTGGTTGTTTCCAAGATTTTGCTATCACAAATTGTGCTTCTATAAACATATGTAAACTTATATCACTATGATATGATATTGGGGAAATTCCTAGTAGAGGGATAGCCGGCTTGGATGGGATTTCCAGTCCTAGTTTTGTCAGGAGTCTCCACACTGATCTCCACAATGGTTGCACTAGTCTGCATTCCCACCAACAGTGGAAAAGTGTTCCCTTTTCCCCACATCCTCTCCAACATTTGTTGCTGGTTGATTTCTTTATGAAAGCCACTCTTTCTGGAGTGAGATGGTATCTCAAATGATAGCCTCTTTTGGCTGATGTGAGGCCACAAGGCTGGTGGTGAGGCTGGTGATTGGTACAATCAGGTTCAGAAATTAAACGTGCTTATGGTGATGCATGCCTGTAAATCCAGTATTTGGGAAGCTGAGACAGGAGAATCACCAAGAGTTTGAGGCCAGCCTGAATAACATACTGAATTGAAGGTCAGCCTGGAGTCTAGAATGAGACCTTGTGTCACAAATCAAAAACAAACAAAATAGATACTCCTGTCAGTTTTTTTTAATTTTTGCTTTTATCAGTGAATGAAAGATGGCAAGGTAATAGTGCACCTTTGCTGAGAATTCCTAAATGTTACCTTTTCAGTGTGACACTCCAGCTTTGCAGAACGAAGATGGGTTGCTTCCCATTAGTAATTGTAACAACAGTGCTACCTGGAACACACATAGCACTCTCTAGAAGGAAAGAAGTAGCCCGGTTCACATGATTTTTATTAAAAAAGGAAATCTTTATCTTAGTTATTTATCTCTCATTGCAGAGACAAAATACCCAACATCCAAAGTTAAAGGAGATGTATTTATCTCATAAGTTGTCAAATTTGCATCTCATAATCAGATGGCTCCAATACAGCATGGCCTGGCAAAAAGCTCTTGTTGACTAAAGTGGCAAAAGCAGAAAGCAGGGAGGACTGATCCTCTTTCCATCCCTTGTATTGTATGCAGGCTACTTGTTCTAGGGAGGGTGTAGCACTCGCACCTTCAACCTCAGCACTAGACAAAGAACTAATCCAAAAATCTAGATCCAGACACCTTTAAAAATCCTGCCCTTCAGATTATGTGAGGCTTTTGGGGGGACATATATATATACAAACCATAAAATTTCATCCCTGGCTCCCCAAAGAATCAGGGAGGTGCATCCTTTTATACAAAAGGTATTTAGCCTATCTCTAAGAGTTGCCAAAGCTCTATGTTTCAGTATTGCTGAAAAGTCAAATCCAAAGTCTCCTCTGAGATCCAAGTCAAGCTCTAAGCTCTGAGCACTTGTAGAGATGAAAAGAAAGTTCAACACTTCCAACAATCAATGGCACAAGACAAACATTTACATTCCAAAAGTTGCATTCAGGGTGTTACAGAAGTATTAAATCAAATCAAGTTCAAAATCCAGCAGGGGAAATATTCAGTCCTATAGTTCCACATGAGGCAATCAGTGAGTA
>PVKA01036327.1:0-21889 GCA_004027165.1 Ctenomys sociabilis
AAATACAAAAGGAAATGTATAACAAGTAAAATCAATTGAGTCAGATAAGGCAAAGTGAATGGCATAAGCTGCAGGATACTAATCAGCTTTTCTTCTGGATGGTTAACAACCTAAGATCCCAAGTCAGAGTTGAAGAAATAGAAGAGCCACAAGGCCAGCCAACATTTTGGACCTAGCCTTTCAAGGTCAGCGAAGACTGTTTAATGTCTTGTATAATTTCATCTGTGACCCATTCATTATTCAGAATGGTATTATATAATTTCAATGTGTTTATGAAGTTGTTGCTATTTTTCTGTCAATAATTTCTAGTGTCATTGCCCTGTGGTCAGATAATATTTATGAGATAATTTCAACGTGTTTGCACTTATTAAGCATGCTCTATGTGCTAGTGCATGATCGATTTTAGAAAACATCTTGTATGCAGTTGAAGATATGAGGGTTACGGTTAGGATTAGGGTTAGGGTTAGGGTTAGAACACTCTGTAAAGGTCTAAGTCTATTTCTTTACAACTTTGGTTGAATTCTATTATTTCCTTGTTGAATTTTTGCTTATTTTATCTATCTTTCTGTGTCATTGGGGTGTAAAATCATCCTATTACAATTGTGTTCTCATTTGACTTTCATGTCTATTTAAATTCATCTTACACATGTGCATGCTCCTATATTGGGTTTGTGTATATTTACAATTGTAAATTCTTCCGCTTACAGTTTTCCTTAACAAGTTCGAAGACACCTTCATTTGAAGTGGACAGTGTCAGCAAGCGGAAAAGCTACCCCTGATTTTTTCTGGGTTCTTGTCACAGAGAGTATTGTTTTTCATCCTTTGACTTTCAGTCTATGAATTTACTTTTGAATTAAGTGTATTTCTCATGTGCAGCATGTTGTTGGATTTTTATTGATCCAATTTTCCAGTCTACTTTTGATTTGTGAATTGAGACCATTTACATTAATGATTGTAATTGATGTGTATTGGCTTATATTTGTCATGTTATTTTTCTACTATAATGTCCCTACTTATCCCCTCTGCTTAACTGTTTGCTTTTCTCAGTGATTCACTTCTGTTATTGTATTGAAGTTCTGGTTAATTTTGCCTCTTTCTAGAATATTTGTCAGTAATCTTTGTATGGACGTTTTGTTCATCACAAATTTTTGAGTTGTTCTTTGTCATGGAAGTATTTTAATATTCCACTGAATTTATAGGTAGTTTTGCAGTGTACAGCAATCTGGGTTGGAAGTTATTTTCTTTCAGGAAATATTGTACTCTAAACTCTTCTTAATTTGATGGTATGTGCTGAGAAATCTGCCATGATTCTGATGGGCTTTCCATTATATTGGATCTGATTCATTTCCTAATGTCTTTTAATATTCTGTTGTTTTGCTGAATTTCTGGGTTATTGATTATTGTGGGTCTAGGAGTTCTATACAGCTCACTTAACTGGATGTCAGATTATTTTTCCATGTTTGGGAAATTTTGTGATACTCTTTCTATAGTATTTTTGTGTCATTTGCATTGACCCCAGCTGTGCCATTGATAACTGCTATATTATTCTTTGCATCATCTTGCAATTGTTACTTTGTTATTTCCTGGTTCTTTGTTATTTTAAGAGATCTTTCATTTAATGTTCACTAGCTGAGATGCTATTTTCAAGGTCTGAAATTCTATCTTGAGTTTTATTCAAGGAGTTTTGCAAATTTCAATGGAATTCTTAATGCCTTGGACAACCATTATGAATCTGCTTCATGCATTCTAATTCTTTCCTGTATCGTTCATTCAGTGTTTCCATCATTTTTTATTATCTTCTGTTTATTGATCTATGCCTTCTTTATATGTGCTGAGAAATTCTTTAATCATTCTTACTATTTAGTTTTTTACCTGAGAGATATTTCAGATCTGATTTCTTGTACAGCTGATGCATTGTTTCTTTATTTCAGTTGCTGTCATTTCAGAAATTTCATCAGTGTGACTTCCAAGTTCATCTAAGAATTTGTCTCCTAGACATATTTTGAGTGTGTTGGATTTCAAGTTTGTCTTTTTCTCCTTCCTAGGGGAGCTGTATAGAACTCCAGCATTATGGTGTTTATTTGTTTCCATTCTGTTTTCCTATAAATTACTTCAGATTACTGACTTCATCACATCCCGTAAATTTCAATAATTTGTGCTTAAAGTTTCATTGAATTGTAGATATTATTTAATTTGTTGTTAATTTCATCTGTGACTCTTTGCTCTGTGGTCAGTAAATGTGTATGAGATAATTTGTCTTTTCTTCTATATTCTTAATTGTGACCTATGAACCAGTATGTGCTCTATTTTGGAAAATGAGCCATATACAGTTGAAAATAATGTATATTTAGCTATTCTTGTGTACTCTGTATACATCCACAAAGTCCATTTGTTCCAAGTTCTGGTTCAAGTCTACTTCTTTGCTAGTTTTTATCTGCTTGACCTATGTTTTTGGCATAAGGGGGTGTTAAAATCTATTGAGATTGTGGCATTGGATATTAGATTTTTCTTATCCATTAAGATTTGTCTTATGAGTTTGGGTGCTGTCATGTTTGATGCATACATATTTATGAGAATTACGCCTTCCCCTTGAATTTTTCTCTGAACCAGGATAGAGTGGCCTTCTTTATTTTGATTATTCTTCTTTGAAGTTTAGAGTGTCTGAGAACATGACTGCTACCTATGCTTTTTTTGGAGGTGCTGGGATGTGTTTTCCATCTGTTGACTTTCAGCCTGTGAATTCATTTATGAGTTAAGTTTGTTTCATGTATATAGCATATTGTTTGCTTTGGTTTCCTAATCTACTGTGCCAGTCTATTTCTTTTAATTGGTGAATTAAGTCCATTTACATTAATGATTAGAATTGAGATGTATTGACTTACACTCAATATGTTATTTACATGCTGTTGTGTACTCATTTTTCTAACTCTATTTAATTGTTTTCCCTGTTTAGTGGGTTTCTTCTGTTCTCATTCATGGAGTTCTGATCATTTTTGTCCTTCTCTAGAACATCTTTTAGTAGTCTATGTAGGGTTAACTTTGTCATCATGAAATTCTTTAGTTGTTCCTTGTCATGGAATTATTTCACTTTTCCATCCAACTTGAAAAAGAGTTTTGTAGGGTATAGTAGTCTGGGCTGCAATTTGTTTTCATAGAGGACTTGAAGTACTCTGCTCCATGCTCTTCTTGACTGCATGGTTTGTGAAGAGAAGTCTGACATTATTCTGATGTGTTTTCCTTTAAGTGTGATGTTTTTCTTTTCTCTAGCAGCTGTATTGTTCTTGTGCTACATTTCTGGGATCTTTATTATTATATGCCTCGATGTATTTGTAATTGAGTTGTAGTTATTTGGAGTTCTTTATGATTTGGTTACCTGAATGTCAGATTATTTCCTTATATTCTAGAAGTTTTCATCTATTACTTCTGCCCATGTTCTTTTTATCTCATTTTTATTGACTCCTTGTTTCTCATTGATGCTTATTAGTCTTATGTTGTTCATCATTACATCATCTTGTAGATGATCCGTTATTTTTTTTCTTGCATCGTAGATGTTTTTAAGAGATCTTTTCTTACCTTTTCACTAGCTGTGAAAGCATCTTCAAGGTCTGAAACTTTATCTTCACTTTCACAAAAATGGTTTTGCAAGCTTGTGATTAAATGTTATATTCTTCGTATTTGTTTGGCTCTGCTTCATGTGATCTATTTCTCTCCTGTATTGCTGAAAGAATCTGATGGTTTTCTAATCTCCTATATTTTTTATCAGTGTCTTTTTTAGAAGTAGTAATTCTTTTACTTCAGAGAATAGTTTTGATTTTATTTCCTCTATAGGTTTCTGCAGTTGATTCTTTAATTCAGAGGCTGTTAATTCAGAGATTTCCCTTTTTATTTCAGAGCTTAATTCTCCTCTCTGAGTTCCTCTATACATTTCTTCTGTGGTTTCTTTTCTTTAGAAGCTCTTAATTCAGAGATTGCAGCTGTGTGATTCCCAATTTCTTCTATGCTAGTGTTCTCTGCACTTTTTCCTGCTGGGCTTGGGGTCTGAGATTGCATTTGTATTTCACTTTGTCGGTTTGGATAGCACTGTCCTCTGACCTTTGATGTAGAGCTGTTTTGGAGTTATAACCTTTGCACCTACGAAAATTCAGGTGCTGATCTACTAAGTTTGAGTACATCCAGTTCTGCCTGGCTTGGGTCAGGCTTCTGTGCTCAGCTCCTTCCTGTTGTAGCTCTTGGAAGTGAAGTTGTTTACACACATGCAATGGCAAGGGAATACACATCTCTGAAAAAACTAAACAAAAAAAGGAGAAGCGAATAAAGAACCATTTTGTATCTGAATATACAAAATAGTTAGGATAGGTATATAGCCACTTTCTTTTAATTCAATGTGAAGAAAGTTTTGTGCTAACAGTGTTTGGACAGAATATCATGTCTGCATCTTGTAGTATGAATAACCACTCACTACAAAGACAACAATATGCAATGTATTCCTTACTGAAACTGTCCCACTATGCTATTTGTTTCTCAATAAAATTAATAAAAAATAAAAATAGAGACAAATATCTGAAACCATAACCATTTTTGTACATGTGCATGGTTTTTTAGTTCTCATATTGCATGAAAGAATTACATCTTCTGCAGTCTCCTATCTTCTATGTGTGTTCAATAAATCATTACATATGCAAAATGAAAAGAAAGAAAAGTGACAGCAATTTCTGTGTTCTTCCAACTGGATAATCATAATACCATAATACTTAATTTTCCGCCTGTAAAATGTAATTCACTGCCATTTACTTTGCACTCTGATAAATGCAAATCTGTTAGTACAATCTCATAAGAAGTTTAAAAGGTGAAAATAGCAGTAAATATTCTGTGATAAAATTAAATTTCTGTTGAAATTTGGAAAAGTTTTTTATTTGTTTGATTGAGCAATAACTACCATTGTGTATGTCTGTACATTATAAAGTTATCACTGTGTGCTTCTGACAGTTCCAAATAATGTCAGTGACACTGACTTGTGCGAGATGATGCATAGGCATAGGCATCCTAGTGGACATCTACCAAGGAGCAGAGAAGTGAGCTAATGTAACTCAAATAGTTATAGGCTGACTGTGGGGAAGATTGTTTTCTAGCCCAGATCTTGTCACTGAATGCTTGCCCTGGATTTATTCATTGACCCAATGAGTATTATTAGTCTGACAATTTCCATTATAATTCCAGTACTCTGATTGTCTGTAGTTTTTTCAAAAGGAGGCCTAAAATACTATGTACATAGTATTTTACAGATTGTGCACAAGAGAGAGAAATTTGCTTTTATTTTTGTTGGAAAATACACAACATATTTGAATGCAAGTAGAAAATATGGTCAATAGCCATACTTCAAAAAGAAGTACACATATAATTTGTTGAATGGAATATCCTTTCTAGAGAATTAATGTATACATAAAGCATAGTTTCATTTGGTTGCTAACATTTTCAAAACGTTAAACTATTTTATTCACTCCTATGATATATCACTTAATTTTAGCCTAACGTGATGAGAAACAGCTTTACATCTGAAAATAAACATTTAGATTTTATTTCCAGTTACAGTAGGTCTGAAGAAAGTCAATGGACCTTAAATTATCTTTTTTAATATAAAAATCAAGCCTCAAATTCTATTGAATGTATGACTATATATACACACATACAAGAAAAGGGACTCAAATACTTAGTCTATATCATACAATAACCAAAGACAAGGTGTTACTAAATATGAGGAAGACATGGCAGTAAGGTAATAGTGAATTTTGATGCTGTAACAGAACACTTAGAAATTGATAACACATATACATCCTCAAAATAACGGGTTATCATTAAGCATGAGAAGCTTTCTAGCTAAAATATGACCAATACCTAGAACTGTAAAACACTCATTAAAGCTCTACTTTTTAGAGTGTTTGAAAGAGAACAGTCAAAAACCTAATTTTGAAGGTCTGTGTGAACTGTGGCCCTATGTATTCAAATTAAATTAGCCAATTCTCTGCTGCCTGCACCTGAATGAGGAACTACAGTAAGCATAATATAATTTGGACAGAACATGGAAACCAGCAGAAAAAAAAAAATGGGGAATGTGATCAGTATCAATTAATGAGCAGAGGAGGCATATCTTAGTAGTAAAAACCAGGAGGTACAACATCAAGACAGTACATTATTGACTGAAAGTCAGATACACAGATCAATGCAACAGAAGAACAATTCCAGAATTAGATCCACACAGATATCCCTACCTTCTTTGTGACAAATTTGCAAAAACAAAAGTATTTCCAACAAACAACGCTTGAATAATCAAATATTCATACTAATAAACAGCCTATATTTAAAGCTCTCACATTAAACACAGATTACTTAAAATAGATAACGAATTTCAGTGCAAAATGAAAGACTACAGCAAATCTAGACCCGTACAAACCCCTCTGGAACTTCCCAGGCTTGGGGTATGCATGACAACTTCCACCATACTCTCCAGACCCCTCCAGCTGCAGCCCAAAACCCAGGCCAAGAATCTGTGTGGGAAAGATACTGCACTACAGTTTGCCTGCTGGATCCCTACGGACCTAGCTCAGTGCTGGCATGCATACACATTGTGAAACTCTACAGCTGAAGTCCCTGCAGAGAGACTGGGGGCCAGGATGACCCAGTCAATCAGCAGTAGAACATCTTGCCAGAGAGGCAAATCTAGTACACTTCCAATGGCTGCAGCAGGAAGAAACTGAGCACAGCAGTCAGTAACAAGCCAGGCACAATGGGATGATATCAAACTTCATAGATCTACACCTGGTAAGCTGAGACATGTTGCTAGACCCAGATCTCTAAGAGCATCTTCCCTCTTTCTCTTTTGACTGAAAGAGTGTGAAAAGGTAACCAGGATGAGCTAGTCTGCCTGGAAAACACCAGGTACATGAAGGGGAGGTGATCAGACAGAACTTAAAGGAACTAACTTAAATAAAAATTTCTCAATTTAATATCTGCTTAGCTATGCAGACATGATTACTCTTATTGTCTAAAATACAAACTCATTAGGTACAAATATTTGTGACCTGCTAATATCATTACCCATTTTAGTGTTCCTTATTGTAGTTCTATAAATACAAAAATGTAACTGCCTTAATCATGCAATATCTCTTGGGTAAGAATTTCAGTAGGTGATAAGGTTATAACTGCACCAAAGCTCCACATTAAAAATTAGTAGACAGAGCTATACAAAAATGACAAACAGGGGGCCAGGCAGCACTCCCAGAGTTGCAGGCCGGAAGGACGCCATGTGCAGTAGGTTGTCGCCTCTCTCTCTTGGGCATCGGAATCATGGGCGACCCTGGGCAAGAGATCATGGATGCCGTCTCTCCTACTGGCCCTGAGGCTCCCGCATCTGCCATGGAGGAAAATGAGGATGACATCCAGTTCATGTGTGAAGGACCACTAAGACCTGTTCTTGAATATATTGATCTGGTCAGCAGTGACAATGAAGAGCCTAGTACCTCACATAGTGAGAGAATGCTTGAATCTAAGGTGCCATCCTTTGATAATCATCGCTCTAGCTGCATTGTTCCTGTTCCCATTGGAGACAATAGCTCCTCCTCTGGAATCTGTGCCAGCAATCCACAAAGGATGGTTTCTCAACTTTCCTCTGTTGAGAGCCCATTGAAAAACCAGAAAAATGATCAGAATAATTCTGATAATAAGATCTCTGAGACAGAGATGCTTAAACCATCACAAAAATATCAGAATTTGTCTTCATCTTCAGTTCTGGCCCCCCAGGAGTTTTTGGACTTCTCTGAGATCAAAGAGTATTTATCCAGAGTCTTCTACTTCATGGCAAGGACAAAATGCCATCCTTTATCTCCAGATGCAAGTGGCTGAAATGTCCTGAATGATATGTGACCTGCAGTCCATGAGCTGTTTTAGATTTCATCATTCAAGGCCAAGTGAGAATTCTTCAGTTCCTTGGGATCTCTCCACATCTAAGGAAGAAAATTTATTCACAACTGAAGAAACTAAGTTCAAGTCTTCATCTGCTGATAACAAAGAGCAGCCAACTGAACCCATCCAATCTGGTTTCACAGGTCTTTTGAAGAGAATGGAACAGAGAAGTGTTATAAAGAGGGTAACATTGCAATCTGAAACAGAACCGTGTGAAGGAAAGCCTGATTGTGTAACCTTTAAAAAAGGTTTGGTTCCTCCTCTGCATCCTCTTTTAAGAATTACCACCACTGAGGTTTTTAAGGACCCTGCTGATTGACACCCTTCTTCCTTCATGGGACACAGGGTATATCCTGTGTCTAAGGATACCTCTCCTTTCCAACCAAATCCACCAGCTGAGGGCCCCATTGTAGAAGCATTAGAACACAGCAAAAGAGGAAGCACATCTCTAGATTCTACCTCAAAAGAAATGGAGGTCATGGGTTGTAGATTCTACCACGCTGCTTCCATTGCAGCCCGAGCTGCTAGCTATATGGCCTATATGGCTCAGTATCAGTGTAAGCTCTGGGAAGACATGGAGGATTTAGTTCATAACCCACTGTTTGATCATGAAAAGGAAAGGTGTAAAATATCTGATGGTATGGATGCAGGCCTTCAGCAACTTTGTACTACTAAGGACATAATGGACTCCGTAGTCAGAGTTATAGCCATGGCAGTAGACTATAGACGGCAGGCCTGGCTCCGACTTACATCTCTCAGTAAGAAAACTCTGGAAAAGATCTTACACTTGCTCTTTGATGGTATTTCTATTTTAGGACAAGATGTAAATGATATTGTTGCAGAGGAAAACAATATTAAAGAAAATGACTATAAGGATCACAATAAGCATTATAACCAACATAGATACTTTAACAGTCACAATCAGAAAGCATATTATCACAATAGAGGATATTTCAGAGGGGATTGGTATAAACCCCGAAAACACCCTTATATGTTCAGAAAAAAGGGAGAATCTCTAGAACAACATGGATACAAGAATTAACCTGTTCATATTCAGAAGAAAAGTCACCCAAGATTCTTTTTCACTTATTTCACTCCACTCAAATAGGATCGGCTTTATACGGAGGAGGTCATCAATAGACCACATGCATGTCTAGAATGATTACAGTGAATGTTTGAAATACATAATGAAAAAATTAGTTTTACTAGCCAAGAGAGTATTTGACGTTTTGCTATATGGAGGGTTAGGCAAAGGTTACCCATTGTTTCTGGTAAAAAATAAGGCCTGATGAAGGGTTCACTAGGAATCTAGTTTTATTTCCTCTATAGCTTTCTGCTGTTGTTCCTGTGTTGCTGTATCTGTTAATTCATTCATTGCAGCTGAGCTAGTGTCCTCTGCCCTTCCCGGTGGACTTGAGGTCTGGGATTGCATTTTTCCCCTTCTCTTTGTCATTTTGTATAGCACTGACCTTTAACCTTTGGTGTAAAGCTTTGGTGAAGCTATAACCTTAGCTTGTTATGAGATTTGGGTGCCAGTCTATTAAGTTTGAGATTTTCTGGGTATGCCTATCCTGCATCTAGCTGTTGTGTTCAGTTCCTTCTTTGCTGCAGCTCCTTTGGTTCCCCTCTGTTGGTTCCCTGTTTAGGCAAGCATGAACTGAAGTGGGATGCAGAGCAAGTAATGAAAATTTCCCATCTTAGCTGGTTTTGGGGCGAGGATCCGGAAAATGGCTGGGGTCAGCCCTCCTGTGTCAGGCAGGTCACTCCCCAGGTGGGCGGGCCTGGGCCTTGGTGGGTCCTCACAAAAGGATAGTGGATAATCTTATTCACTGAGTAGGCTGTACTGGGTCGGCCAGCCTGTGCTGGGTCTGGGTCTACAGGCCGTAACCCGAGAAGGCTGGGAAAGGTCCCTCCGGTACAGCGGGTCTGGAGCCCTCACTCACAGGCCAGGCTGTGCTGGGTTTCTGGCTGTGGCGTGGGACTGGGGATTGCTGAGAAATATCCCTCTGGCATGGCAGGCTTGGAGTTCTCACTCCAGGCCAACCTACACTGGATCTGGGGCCCTGGGGTGGGCCCGGCAATCACCTGGAAATGTTTCTATGGCACAGTGGGCCTGGAAATCTCACCAGGCCACGGGGGTTGGGGGGACAGGGAATCCCTGGAAAATGTCTCTCAGGCACGGCGGGCCTGTAGTTCTACACTCGCTGAACTTTGATGCTAAGGGAATCGGGGAAATTCCCACTCGCTCAGAGGGCTTTTGGGCAGGGGATCTTGGGAGGTGTTGATGTGTGGGTCCTGAGGTTTCAGGCCAGTCACTGACTTGAAGGGCTTGGGGGCAGGGATCCGGGTAGCACACGTGGGAAGAAGCCAATGACTCTCCCTCAGACTCACCACACTCTCACTGATCTGGGAAGCCTGGTGAGTCATGCAAATTCCCACTCACTGTGAGAGCTTGGCGCGGGATCCAGGAGGCCTCTGGAGTCACCTGCTGTCTCAGGCCGGTCTCTGGCTGGATCACGTGGTCAGGATCCAGTAGACTGCTGGAGTGGACCTCGCTGTCTTGGGAGGCCTCTGGGGCTGCACGGGCTTGGGCAGGATCCAGGAGGATGGCGGAGTGGGCTGCACTGTCTCAGGCTGGTCTCTGGGGCTGGGCAGGCCTTCAGTAGGAATCTAAATCCTCTTGGATTAAGGGAAAGTGTACAGATATGTTCCTCAGGAAAATTGTGTTGCTAAACTGAGGACCAGTAGATTTTGAATCTGGAAACAGTTTACTACTAGATTCTGCTTTCACCGGAGGCAAATCCTCCACTTTTAGGTCTTCAGTACTTTGTTCAGACATCAGCTTGCTAGATTTTCATTAACTGACATCTCTGTTACTAGTCTCTATGTCAAGATGATCAACTCACCAAGAGTTCAGACTGCTATCAAGCTCTGTGAGACTTTAGAATCAACTATGAAGCTATGTGCCAATCGAAATTCAAACAAATTTTGCCAGATCCAGTTTGCATCTAGCTGGAATGGCTACATGTCACAAATCTGCTGTAGATACCAGCTGGAAAGACTTCTCTACCTATAACAATATCGTAGAAATGTTTGTTGTAACTATCTTCATCAAGACTGATGGCCACCATACCAACAGCTGTCATAAAAGTATACATGCAATGATTCTTTCTTGTTATCAGTCCTGGTAGTCTTTGACCTGTCAAGCTCATATTATCAGCAGTTGAGAGACTCTGTCATCGAGGTCTCACTGTAAACTGGGCCTTTCAACAACACGGCCACCTTAAAGCTATCTTCTCCATAGTTAATTCATTTGAGCTTGATAATGTATCATACTCTGTAAAGATGTACATAGCAGTGCCCCAGAAATAAAAGATGTTATTATGCTCTGAAAGCATGCAAATCTGAACACACGTTAAGAGTAAGAATTCAAAACAAGGCTGACAAACTGGTTCTCTTAGCAAAAATGAAAGGAGAGACCATCAGTCTAACTTTTGTTGAGAATTCCTAAAGGTTTAAAGCAAAATTGTGGATGTTATGAAGCAAGCAAGCCACATTCATTACAGATTTTTTGAAAGGTTGATGTCAAGACTTCCATGTGATGTGATCTTGGTTAACTGATCATTCAGTCTTGTCAAACTCACCACAAGAGATGATTTACATTTTCTACCATACTGGAACTGGGAGCAGATACCTCAGTTACATGTCCTGCAGTATCTTCTCTGTATCTCAAGGCAGTGGCTACATGGCATACCAGACCTTAGATCCTCGTCTTTGTAGCATGGCACTGGAGTAGAGAAAATGTTGAGAGGGTCTGAATACATCAATTCCTATTACTTGCTTGATAGCCAGAAACGTTTTTTTTTTTTTTTTTTTTTTTTTTTTTTTTTTTTTTTTTTTTTTTTTTTTTTTTTTTTTTTTTTTTTTTTTTTTTTTTTTTTTTTTTTTTTTTTTAACAGACTTATATAATTCTGTAATTTTTTTGGTTTGTTCAACTTCTTTTACCTATTTGATCAGGTGTTGAAGATATATTGTTGGTGGCATGTAGCACTGTTTTGGGGCTTAAGGGATTTTTTTTTTTGGTCAAAGTTCTTGCACAGTCATGATTTCATTTTCTTGATGCCCTTTTAATAATTAGAAATGGGCCTGAGTAGATAGGTCAGAGAATAAGTGCTTGCTTGGCAAGCGCACGGTCCTGAGTTCAATTCCCAGTACTGCAAAAAAATAATCATAATTAGAAGCTTATTCCTCCTCTCATAATTATATTCAGCACAGTTTTTTAAAACTTACTTTTCTTCCTCTTTCTGTAGAGGTTGAAACACTGATTATTTCTACTTGGAAGCAGTTACTTTATTGTCAGATGATTTTAGGTTACTGTATTGGTCCTGTTTGTCCTATATATTGGTGAAGCCTGAACTAGTATTGACAAAGATTATTGAATAAATTTTCCAAATTGTATCTAAAAAGTTGATATTTATCTTATTTTATTATATTTTCTACAAAGTAAGGATCATGTGGTGTTCTGTCAAAACTGTCTTTGAAGCTTATCACTGATTATCTTAAAAAGAAAAACAAGCCACAAGCCTAAGAAATGACTCCATCTGACATCTCACAGGAGAAAGACCTTAGGTTTTATATGGCTACACACAAATGTTACTAAGGCTGTTTAACTCCATTTATCTCCTTTTCTTCCCTGAATTACATGGTGTGTCACTATTTTGGTGGTTTTTGAAATGCCTGTACTTTCCAAAAACTAAGCCAAAATACATAATTCTTAAGGACAAAAAAATGACAAGGAGAAGGAGAAAAATGCAATCTCTGGCACAAAGCCTACCCAGAACAAGTGCAGAGGAAACTAGCACAAAAGAAATGGGGAATTACGCAGCTGAAATTAGAGGAACACAGATCAGAAATAACCTCTGGAATAAAGAACGAGATCTCTGAAGTAATAACAGCTGAAGAAAAAATCAACTGTAGAAATATATAGAGGAAATCGAACCAGAAATGATCTCTGAAGTAATAATAGAAGGGATAAGTATAATGAAAGAATTAATAAATGCTTCTCAAGAAGATGCTGATAAGAAAAAGAGGAGCTTACAAACATGATGGAATTCTTCAATGAGAAATACAAGGGAAATAGATCGCACGAAGCAGTCAAAGAGACATAGAAGAACTTAAACTTTCAAGCATGACCTTGTAAAACCCGTTGAGTGAAAGTGAAGATAGAGTTTCAGATCTTGAAAATGCTGTCACAGCTAGAGTAAAGGTAAGAAAAGATCTCTTAAAAACAACTAGCACTCAGGAAAAAGTAATTCATCACCTGCAAGACTATGTAAAGATGAACAACGTCAAACTAATAGGCATCAATGAGCAAGAAGGAGTAAATACAAATGATATAAAAAGAATATAGGCAGAAGTAATAGCAGAAAATATCCCAAACATGGGGAAACAATCTCACAGTGAAGTAACTGAGGCATACAGAACTCCAAATAATAACAACTCAAAGAAAAACATACCCAGATATATAACAGTCAAGATCCCAGAAATCCAGCACAAGAACAATATATTGAAAGCCACTAGAAAAAATAATCACATTTAAAGGAAAATACATCAGAATAATGGCCGACTTCTCTTCACAAACTGTCAAGTCAAGAAGAGCATGGAGCAGAGTACTTCAAGTCCTCTACGAAAACAAACTGCAGCCTAGACTACTATACCGTGAAAAACTCTCTCATGCTTTATATCATTTGTACTGATTCTTTCTTTCATATTGATGCCTATTAGTTTCAAATTGTTCATCTTTGCATTGTCTTGCAGGTGATGAATTGGTTTTTCCTGTGTTCTAGTTGTTTTGAAGAGATCTTACCTTTTCACTAGGTGTGACAGCATCTTCAAAATCTGAAACTCTATCTTCACATTCACTCAGTTTTGCAAGATTGTGATTGAGCTTTTAAGTTCCTCTATATCTTCTTGACTGTGCTCCATATGATCTATTTCTTTCCTGTATTGCTCACTAAAGGACTCCATCATTTTGCTAATATCCTCTATTTTTCCATCAGTGTCTTATTGAGAAGCAGTTATTAATTCTGTCATTATAGTTATCCCTTACAGTTTTACTTCAGAGCTTATTTCTGATCTGATTTTCTTTATATGTTTCTGCATTTGATTCTTTACTTCAGACACTGTTAATTCAGAGACATTTTATTTCAGGAATTAATTTCAATCTGAGTTCCTCTATACCTTTCTGCAGTTGTTTCTTTACTTCAGAAGCTATTAATTCAGATATTTCAGTGTGTGATTCCCTATTTCTTCTGTCGTAGTGTCTTCTGCATTTGTTCTGGGTGGGCTCATGGCCTGAGATAGCATTTTGCTCTTTCGTTGTTATTTGTATAGCACTGTCCTCTGACCTTTGGGTAGAGCTTTGGTGTAATTATATCCTTAGTACCTACTGTAATTAGGGTGTAGATCTACCAAATTTGAGTTCACCCAATCTTGCCTGACTTGGGTCTGGATGCTATGCTCAGGTTCTTCCTGCCGCATCACTTGGAAGTGAACCTGTTTTGCCCCTCTGGCAAGATGTTCTGCTTCTGGATTAGCTGGGTGGTTCTGGCCCCTAGCCTCTCTTCAGGGACTTTAGCTGTAGAGTTTCACCCCAGGCCTATATGCCAGTCCTTGGCTGGGTCTGGAGGGGACCAGAGAGCAGGACAGAATGACTCACTCAGAAGTGGGCCTGTGCTGGGTTCCAAGGGATCCCGCAGGTGAAGGGGAGCATAGAAGCTCTCCCACACACTTGCAGGTTCTGGGGTTGGGCTGTATCTGGAGGGGTCCTGAGAGTGCAGTGGAAGTTCTCACACACATGACAGACCTGGGCCTGGGCTTGTCCTGGAGAGGTTTGGAGAGGTTCCAAGAGTACAGCTGAAGGTCTCACTCTCACACCAGGCTTGGGCTTGTAGAGGAAGGTTTCAGGGGGCACAGAAGAGTGCAGAAGCTCTCCCACATACTTGCTAGGCCTGGGCTTTGGCTGTGTCTGGAGGGATGCTGAAAGCCCAGTGGAAGTTCTCACTCAAATGCTGGACTTAGGCTGGTTCTGGAGGGATTGAAGGGATCCTGACAGCATGGCTGAAGGTCTTACTCACACGCCAAGGGATCTTGGCGTCTTGGGCTGCTTCTGGAGGGGTCCAGCTGGTGTCAGGGAGCACAGAATCTACCACACACTGCCAGGCCTTGGCTTTTGCTGCATGTCCTGGGAATATGGAGGAAGTTCTCATTCACATGCAGGGGTCCAGCAGATGATGAGGTGCTTGGAAGCTCTCCCACACACTGTGTGGGCTGATCTTGGGCTGGGTCTTCATTTTCTTCTTAAACATTTTTTTTTTTTTTCAGTACTGGGGATTGATCTCAGGATCTTGCACTTGCCCGGTGAGTGCTTTTTCTACTGAGCTATCTTCCTGACTCAAACCACACTACTAATTTTATCATATTTTTATTTTTATTTTTCTAGATACCTAGGATTGAACTCAGGATCTCATGCCAGTCATACACTTATGTTGCTGAGCTATATCCCACACCCTTTGGGCTCTTTTATTTTGATTGCTGTCATTTCAGAAATTTTAGGTGTGTGATTTCTAAGTTCTTGTATGTCTTTTTCTGCTGTAATTGTTTTTGGTGGGACTGAGGATTGAATGCACCTTTTTCTCCAGTGTTTTGGTATTATTAAATCTTCCTTTAATCACCCAGACTTAGCAGTGCTCAGAGAGTGGTGAGGCATGTGTCAGTAAGGTTTTTGCTGCTGTGGGAGTAGGGTAGGACTCAACAATGCTCTCACTTGTAGTAGGTGACTGGCTGATGCTTCAGTGCAGGTGGTGGGTGTTGGCCAGATTCATGAGGATCCTATGTGCCACACAGAATCCTCTAAATTCTTAAAATGTTGGACCACTGCCAGCACAATCTCTACAGCTATGTTCCAAGGGCACAAAGGGATGCAGCTCTTCAGGGTCCTGCTGCCTGCTGAGAGTGCTCTTAAATTCTTAAATGGATGGACCAGACACCAGAAACACTCTGTACTTGCATGCACTGGGCCCACACACTGAAGCTCTGCAGAGTCCCACGGGCTTCACAGGGTCCTCTTAAGTTCCTAAAACCTTGGATCTGCTGAAGCACAAGCTACAAGCCTAAATTTTGGGGGCTAAATTCAGAGCTTGTCAGAGATCCAAAGGCTGTACACAGTTCTCCAAAGCATCTAAATGGCACCAGGAATGCCTAGTATTTCTGTTTTAATGTCTAAATATTGGTTCAATTTTGACTGTAGTTTACTGCATGGTGACTGACATGGGTCTTATTTTAGTCTGCAGTATGTGGGAAGCCACACACTTTAATGATTTATTTATTTATTTATTTATTTATTTATTTATTTATTTAGTGAATCTGGGGATTGAACACAGGTCCTTGCGCTTGCCAGGGAAGCAAGTATTCTACTGATCCATCTCCCCAGCCCACAGTTTAATATTTTTATGAGCCTGTCCATTAGATATCACTTGGCAGCAGCATTCACTGAATTTCTTTTCTTTCCTTTCCTTTTTTTTTTTTTTTTTTTTTTTTTTTTTTTTTTTTTTTTTTTTTTTTTTTTGCAGAACCTGGGATTGAACTCAGGCCCTTGTGCTTCCCAAGGAAACCCTTATTCCACTGAACCATATCCCTACCATCCCCACTGAATTTTTTTAAATAAAAAAGTGTATTTACTTAGAAGCATTCAGAAATTCCACAAAACAGTTGCAAGTTTTGTTTTTGCAATTACAGAGTGATATTCAGTTAAAAGAGCAACAATTTTTTCATATAAGCTGCAGCAGAGACAACTGAAAATGAAAAACTTTCATACCCATATATATTTAATATGTGCTATTCACCGACGAGAACCTGCTTTACATTTCCACGCCAATTTATAACCCCTATGCTGTACCAGGCAAGGTTAGTGGCTCTAGAAAATACCACCAGGACAGGGCTATCTAGAGTATTAAATGTACAAAAAAGACACTGTACAGTTTAAAACAAATCATACACACCCTTACATTTCAAATGCTTTTTCTTATAAAGGACCGAGTTGTGTACAAGGGGTTTAAATGTTTTATAGACTAACAAAAAACAGTGCTAGAGCCAACTTATTCATCATCATCCTCTTCTTCCTCCTCCTTGTCTTCTTCATTTTCTTCTTTCTGCTCCTCCTCCTCCTCTTCCTTCTTTTTGTTGTTTTCTTCAACCTTGATGATTCCCTCTTTTGCCCCATCAGGTTTTCCTTTAGCTCAGTAGGCAGTGATGTCCTTTTCATACTTTTCCTTTAGCTTAGCTTCTTCTTGTGCTCCTCTCAGCAAGTTTTCACAAAGAATGCATATGATAACATCTGGCCTCTCAGCTTCTTAGGATCTCCTTTGTCCATGCTTACTTGTTTTCCTCAGGGAGGTACAGAGTAGCCCAGTGCCCGTCCAGCTCTCACTTGCACCGGCACTCTCTATGGAGTTCAATGTATTTCAAGGTCTGTCATATTAACTGAATTCATTTTCATATTTCATAAAGATACTCATGAAAGGAGACTTCCAGAATTGCTTCAGAAATTGACAAGAACGATGATATCTCCATGCTTGAGAAGAAGGATTGTATTTTGAATGTGATTAATGATAATGTGTCTTCTACTGTAATAAATCTGTATAACTTGCATATTAATTGTATATTTTGATGCTTCCTTATATATAACAATTAACAGAACATATGTTCTATTTTTTGTTTACTGAAAGACAAGGACTCAATAGGTTGAAGGAGAAAGCAATTTAATTACTTTTTCTATGTTCCATAAAACCTGCCCTGTGATTTTTTTAATCTATTCTAATGGGTGGGAATTCACTCCTTTTCAGTTTCATTTTTTCCTTAGGTCATAAGCAAATAATACTTTTAGCATTAACTGTATAATTATTTGTAATGATCATAGCACTTATTTTGGTCCAAAATTATTATAAAAACTTTTAATTTCTAATTCAATTTAAAGCTTCTTTCTTCTATCCGCTGGACTCAAGGTCAAACAAGAAGGAATGGTAAATGGTTTACTTTCGGATACTACTGTTTTTGTTTTCATACAAAGTCTTACTGTGTAGCCCAAACTGACTTCAAACTTGGTATCATACTGCCTCAACTTCCTAAGTTCTGGAATCATGTAGAGAGCCTTATTGGTTGCAGCCCAGAACATATATATTTGTTATTTCACTGAAAATTTATTAGAATTCTAGTGACTTAACCCCAATCTATGACTTTCAGTACAATTCATGGCATGAATAAAGACACTAAGGAATATTTGTATTTATGGGGACCGAAGGGGTCCTAAGTCCAGCAGCAATGATGGCTGTCAGGAGCAAAGACCTCAACCAAAACATGAACCCAAGTTTTATTGTGGAATAAGTGGCTTGAGGTTGAGTGAATGCAAGAAAAATGAACTGTGCTACGTGGACGCCGTGAAATCACCTCTGTACTACACAGATAGAAGAATATGCAGAAAGAGTAATTTGCATTACAAATTGAGCTAATATCCCCTGTTCCACAAAAAGAACAACAGAAAAGGACTCCACCATCCTGTTCCATCCCACGAGTCCCTGCCCAGCCCCTGAGACTGGCCAGAGACAGCGCAGCCGACTCCGCCATCTTCCTCCATCCCACTCACTCCCGCACAGCCAGAGACTGGCCTGAGACAGTGGCTGACTCCAGCGGCCTCCTGGATCCCGCGCCAAGCTCTCCCAGCGAGAGCGAATTTACAGGACTCTCCAGGCTTCCCAGATCAGTGAGAGTGTGGTGAGTCTGAGGGAGAGCCTTTGGCTTCTTCCCACGCACGCTATGCAGATCCCTGTCCCCAACCCCTCCAAGCCAGTGACTAGCCTGAAACCTCAGGACCCACTCACTAACACCTCCTTGGATCCCTTGACATAAAGCCCACTGTTTGAGGGGAAATTTCCCCGATTCTCTGGGCATCAAAGGTCAGTGAGTGTAGTACTCCAGGCCTGTCGTGCCTGAAATACATTTCCCAGGGATTTCCTGCCCGCAACCCCCGTGGCCCGGTGACAGATCCAGGCACACTGTGCCAGAGAAACATTTCCAGGTGATTACCAGTCCCATCCCAAAGCCCCAGATCCAGTGCAGTTGAGCCTGGAGTGAGAACTCCAAGCCTGCCACGCTGGAGGGACATTTCTCAGCAATACACGTTCCCACGCTACAGACTGAAACCCAGCACAGCCTGGCCTGTGAGTGAGGGCTCCAGGACCACTGCACCAGAGGGACCTTTCCCAGCCTTCTCGGGCTACGGCCTGTAGACATGGACCCAGCACAAGAAGGCCAGCTCAGTACAGCCTAGTCAGTGAATAAGATCATCCACTATCCTTTTGTGAGCCCAGAAGACCCAGGAAAGCCCAGGCCCACCCACCTGGGGAAAACCTGCCTGACACAGGAGGGCTGACCCCGGGAACGAACAGAGGGGAATCAAAGGAGGTGCAGCAATAAAGGAACTGAACAAAACAGCTAGACCCACGATAGGCATACCTGGAAAATCTCAAACTTAATAGACTGGCACCCGAATCTCATAACAAGCTAAGGTTATAGCTGCACCAAAGCTCTACACCAAAGGTCAAAGATCAGTGCTATACAATGACAAAGAGAAGGGGAAAAATACAATCCTAGACCTCAAGTCCATCAGGAAGGGCAGAGGACACTAGCACAGCTGCAACGAATGAACGAACAGATATAGCAGCAAAGGAACAACAGCAAAAAGCTATAGAGGAAATAAAACGAAAAGTAATTCCCCAAATTAAAAAATAAATATTTGAATACATAGCATCTGAAATAAAGAATGAATTCCAGAAACATTGGGTGGAAAAACGATGCTCACCCAGAACAAGTGCAGAGAACACTATTCCAAATCATAAATATGAATTAACAGCATCTGAAGCAAAGAAACAACAGCAGAAAGATCTTGAAGAACTTAAAGCAGAAATAAGTTATGAAATCAAAAAAGAACTTTTTGAACTCATAGGTTCAAAAAATACTGAAATACCAAAAGAAGTCCAGAAATACACAGAGGAAATCCAACTTGGAAGAAACACAGCAGAAAAAGAATTAAAAACTACCTCTAAAGAAGACATGGATAAAAAAATTGAGGAGATGAAAAATACGATGGATTCCTTGAATGAGCAATACAGAAAAAGAAATAGAACACATGAAACACAGTCAAAGAGATATACAAGTACTAAAAATAGCAATCACGAGTCTACAAAACCGTCTAAGTGAAAGCGAGACAGAGTTTCAGATCTTCAAGATGCTGCAGCAGCTAGGGAAAAGGTGAGAAAGGACCTCTCAAGAACAATGAGAATGCAGGAAAAAATAATCCATCACCTGCAGAATGACGCCAGAATGAACAGTGTGAGAATAATTGGTATCAAGGAGAATGAAGGAGTCAATACAAATGACATAAAAAGAATTTGGGGAGAAATAATTGCAGAAAACCTCTAAAATATGAGGAAACAATCCAACATTCAGGTCACCGAAGCATACAGAACACCAAATAACCTCAACCCAAGTAGAAACACACCGAGACATATAATAGTTAAGATCGCAGAAATCCAACACAAAAATAATATACTGAAAGCTGCTAGAGAGAAGAAGGAGCTCACATTCAAAGGAAAACCCATCAGAATTACAGCCGACTTCTCTATGCAAACAATGAAGGCAAGGAGAGCATGGAGCAGAGTTCTTCAAGTCCTACACGAAAACAAATTCCAGCCCAGACTACTATACCCTGCAAAACTCTCTTTCAAGTTTGATGGAGAAGTGAAATACTTCCACGACAAAGAACAACTAAAGAATTTCATGAGGACAAAGCCATCCCTCCACAGGCTGCTGAAAGAGATTCTAGGGACAGACCACAATGACCAGAACTCCATACAAGAGAATGGAAGGAACCCACTAAACAGGACAGTCAATTAAACACAGGTTACAAAGGAGTAAACAATACCAGGTAAATATCATAACAAACATAAATCAGCACATTTCAATTATAACCATCAATGTAAACGGACTCAATTATCCAATTAAGCAAAAAGACTGGCACAGTGGATTGAGAATCAAAATCCAACATTATGCTGTGTACCAGAAACACACTTAACACAAAAGGACGTTCATATGCTCAAAGTCAAAGAAGAAAAACAATGCTAAATGCCCCAGCACCTCAGAAAAAAGCAGGAGTAGCAATTCTGCTCTCAGACTGTCTCAACTTCAAACCAAGAATGATCAAACGACACAAAGAAGGCCACTATATATTGGTCAGGGTAAAGATTCAAGGTCAAGAAGTAACACTTATAAATATATATGCACCAAACACAGGAGCACCCAACTATGTAAGACAAATCTTAAGGGACATGAAAAACTTAAGGTCTAAGAACACAATCTTAACAGGAGATCTTAAAACACCCTTATCTCGAACAGATAGGTCATCCAGACAAAAGATTAGCAAGAAAGTAGCAGAAGTGAACCAGAGCTTGGAATAAATGGACCTGGTGGACATATAGAGAGTGTTCCACCCAACCACAGCTGAATACATTTTTTTTTCCCCTGCACACGGGTCATTTTCAAAAATAGACCACATAGTAATAAAGAGGTCAAGCCTAAGTATATGCAAGAAAATAGAAATTAGCCCATGCATACTATTCGACTACAATGCAATGAAATTGGAAATAAATGACAAAAGAAACCAGAAAAACCCGCTAAATTCATGGAAACTAAACAACACCCTACTCAGCAATCAATGGGTCGCAGAAGAAATTCAACAAGAAATTCAGCAATATCTACAATTCAATGAAAATTCAAGTACAACTTACCAGAATTTATGGGATGCGATGAAAGCAGTTCTTAG
>PVKA01036328.1:0-21899 GCA_004027165.1 Ctenomys sociabilis
GGGCTGGGGAGATGGCTCAGTGGAATAAGTGATTCCCTGGCAAGCACAAAGGCCTGAGTTCAATCCCCAGTTCCACAAGAAAAAAAAATAGTCTTTAGTAAAATAAACCAAACACTCGCACAATATCTCTTATTTGAGTAAAATAGAGAATAGTAAAGGATTGATGGGAGACAAGGGTAGGTCTTTTGCAAGCGGGAAGGGGTCCAGGACCACAAGGGTGGCAGAAGAGGGAAGGGCAGGGCGAATAAGTGGAAAAATATATAAGTAATCATGGTACCTAGCCCAGCTTAGCTATTTGCTTTTTATATATAACCAAGAAAAAATTACAGAAAGAAAAAAATGTATGTACCATATTTGTTGTAGAAAGAACTATATTTTTATTTATTGGGGACAAGAAGCATTGCTACTAGACTACAAGGTAACTCTAGAGCTGTGAGGACTTGCTAAACTATTTTCCAAAAGGTTGTATCTGCTGCTATTCCCAATAGCTATGCGTGGATTTCTAATTTGTCAGTATGTCTCTTTTCTACTAGAGCAATGTACTGGGAATGATGAGATACATCACCATGATTTTGATTTGTAGTCTCTAGCATTTGATAATGTTGAGCATCTTTTTATGTGCTATTCAACTTTTCTAACTTAACTGGATAAATATTGATGTAAATCATTTAGGTTTTAAAGTTAGATTGTCTTTCTAAATACTTAGTAATTTTTATTATTTATTATTTTTTAAAATATATTTTAGTACAGGATCTGCAGGGTCTCACTACACATATTGGACTCATAGCGATCCTCCTGTTTTCAGTCTCCCAAGTGCTATGATTAGAGACACACACCACCATGCCAGTCTAATACTTAGTAATTTTAAAATTGTGTTATTTGTTATTATTTTTTTAAATGAAGACTTTTTTATTTCCAAATAATTTTTACTGGGATGGCTTCTGAACTTTATATATTCTGGGTAAAAATTTCCTATCCAATATATGACTTTGAAGTATTTTCTTACTAGGAAAATAACAAGGTAGAAAGTATTAATTATTGAATCTTGGATATAATTCAGGTATAAAAAATAAGATACATAAACAGCTACACTCTCTTAATTCACTGATAAGAGACATCTGCTATAATAATGTCTGTAAGTATAATATCATGTATGCACCTTGTACGACACCAAAACATTATGAAAACAGTTTGCAATGTATTAATTTATCAAATCTGTCCTGTTAAGGTGTCTTAAAACTATCTCATTGATATTTGTACTTCAATAAAATAAAAAAAATAATTATTTTCTTTTGTTCTGTGTGTTGCTTATCACCTCTTTTGAGGGGATGATTTTAATAAGTGAATTGTGGCACACTGGAAATCACCCCACCCCACCAAAGGGCCCAGGTACTGCTCCAGGGAATGTGGTACTTGGACGGGCCTCACACAGGCGGGAAAATCCCATCCTGGTTGACTACTGACTCTGTCTCCAGGAAGACAGCTGGGTCACTGACTGACCACACTTTCTTGGAGAAATCCAACATCTCACAGGAACAAAAAAGTTGCAGCAAACAAAGGAAAGTGATAGCTGAAAGACAGTGATGGCTTGCAGTGAATTTCGGGTCAACCACAGCCTGCTGGGAAACAGCACTGGCTCCGGTCACCCTCACATTCTTTGGAGATGCGGTCATCTGTCACATGCAGCGGACAAGGCCTCTGTTTCCATGTACAAGGTGGCACTTGGTGTGTTGCCTCCGAAATAATCAAGACAGCTCATGAGATTGGGGGTGTAAGAACTGAGGGCTGAGTTCCAGCCTCCTTTCCTCCTGGGGAGCACAAGGAACAGGACTGAGCGGTAAAATGCGGCCTGACTCACCTGAGGAAGGGCAGGATGGATTTCTCTGAGGGAACCCGCAGAGCAGGGACTGAGGATAGGCTCTGCTGCTGCGGGGCCTCATGCAGCGAAACCTGCAGGGTCTCCGGGTTCAGTCCTTAGGGGCCTATAATGGGCTTCTTTCTCCAGGGAGCTTGGAAGTTTCCCAACCTCATGTTGCGTCATCTTCACAACTATGAGGAAGACAGCCACGTTTCAAGTACAGACTGAGGAGAGACTTTTTGAGAAACACAGAGGCCCAATTCAAAATGTCTGAAAGCCTAAAAATTTGTTAAGTAGCGGCATCACACCACAAGGGGGAAAATTCCACACCTGGAATCTTTGCTTCACGCAGAATAGTCTTAAGAATTTTTAAGCTTTCCATGAACACCGGAATACTTGATGTTAATTACGGGGTCTAACATCTTGTGTGATAGGTGGATTAAATGTAAAGGCGGTAAATGCGTACAATAGATCAGTCAAGTATACACGGGCCTATTAAATATGTTTTTGTAAAGATGCGCACATGAAATCTAGGAAGCTTTTAAAAAAATCTTTTATTTATTTATTTATTTGGCACAGGGTGTTGCTGCACAGCTCGGACTCATAGTGATCTTCCTGTCTGAGCCTCAGCAGCACTGGGATTATAGGTGTGCGCCACCATATTCAAGTTTGGGACAAGCACGGTATGCCCAGGGTTCCAGGGCCGGCATGGCATGCTGCAGTGGGATTAAACCAGGTCTTTGCACTTGCCAGGTAGGCACTTAGACTGCTGAGCTATTTCCCCAGCCCCTAGGATGCTTTTATTTTCAGCTCTCCATTAAATTTAAGGATACTAAGAGGCAAAATTCTAATGCGCAATTGAATAAACAGGGCAAATTTGTTTGTATTTGAATAGGATATATTTTCTATCATTAGATGTCAGAGATCTATTATAAAATTATAAATTGAGGGTTGGGGAGATACAAGGCTGTCTGTCTCCCATTTGACAGGTTAGATTGGAACTGGGAAATGCTGCTTTCTCCTGTCACTGCTCAGGCTTCAGGGGTCTATGATGCTGAGGTGCTCCCAGAATGGGATAAGATCTGTTGGGGACAATAAAACAGAAGCAAGCAGTCATGTGTGGAAAAGAATCTTATATTGTTGCTTTTATGGTGCTAAACTTGTTTTAAAAAGATTTGATAAAATGAAAAAAAAGAAAGATATGGACAAAATCAGAAAGAAAGCTAAGTTGCAGAAATCTGTGTTGCAGATATCTGACTTCTGGGAAGATGTCAGAATGGAGAACAGCAGAGAAACATCCTTACCAAGATTTGATGTCCAGATGTTGGAATATAGCAATGGGAAAAACAGACAGAGGAAAGTGGGTACACATGACCCAGGAAGCACCAGAAGCAGGAATTGAAGCATGTGGGGAGAATGAAGAGAGAGACCTCCAGGTAGAAGAAGGAGCTGGCGGGTGGCACTTTCTCCCTGAGCCCTAACTCACTGCATGGGAGGGGCTGCTCACACTTACAGATGTTGCTCAGTGAATACTGGCAGGGTAGAGGGCTCCATGGAAGACTGTCCTAGAGGAACACAGCAGTGCACACAAGGGACTGCAGTGGCTGCCGAGTTGTTTGAGTCCAGATGCCCCTAGGAAAGGGCAGCTGGCTGGTAGACTCCTTGGAGCGGGGCCGAGTGTGCTTGGGACTCAGAGTAACTGTGGCCTGGCTCCACCTAGCACCTCCAGTGGCTGGGTGAGGTGAATTCAAGCTGGCAGAGGTCAAGGAACTAAGTTCAAGGTGACAGGGAGCCAACTTCTAGCCAGCTGGAGGCAAAGAGTGCTGTAGACTGAACCCATTGGGTTCAAGGCTCAAGCCAGAAATCATCCTGACCATCAGCAGAGCTAAGCAAGCAGGTCTCCCTGGATTATCCACTACCTTGCTGTAAAGCTATAGCTGGTTTGCTGGAATTAATCAGATCTGGACTCTGTCTGCCCACCTTGGCCACAGTGACAGCAGAGACACACCCTGAAGTGGACATTGTTTTCCTCTACTTTGTTTTTGCTTTGATGTTTTTCAGATTGATTGTTCTTATTTTCACGAGTGTGAACATTGTTTATAAACTTTGTTGTTGCTCTGTCCACGTTATTATTTCTTCTGGTGCTCATTTCCTCCCACTGTCTTCACCAGTTCCCCAAAGTTGATGTAATCTCCCTTTGTTCTCCAGCCTGGCTTCTAATCTCCTTCTCTTCTTATGTTGTTCTATTCCACCCCCCCCAATGCCTTTCACATTTTTCTCCCCTGAGGGAAAAGTTGCCATATTGGGGGCATATTTCCTATATAACATTTTCTGGTTTGCATTAGATTTTGTCACATAACTACAAATCTAGTTTATATGGTTAAAGCTGACAAATTAATAGTTACCTCAGTCTGTCATTTGTTAGGCTGTGTTTGATGCTACTGTTATTCCTGCTCAAAGCATGGCAGCCAAGGTAATGTAATTGTTTTAAACTGAAGAACTGGGATCTTGTAACAAACTCAGTACCCAAAAGCCAGCTCCATCTGGAAGGTCTCATTGAAAAATAATTATTTAGTGAGGGGTTTTGGTGCTATTCAAAAAGCTACCCACAGAAGCAATTTACCACATCAACCCAGAAGTTAAACCAAAAACAGAATAGAAAATGAGAAGACATGGGGGCAAGATGCAAGCAGCCTTCCAGCAGCCAAGGAAAACCCAGAAGGCAATGAGGTTCTGGAAACACTGGCCCAAGCAATTAGACCAGAGACAGAAATAAAAGGCACAAGGATAAGAAAGAAAGGGGTCAAATTAACAGCATTTCAGATGGTGTGACATTCTACATAGAAGGCTCCATAAACTCCAGCAAAGGACTTCTAAACTTAAAAACAAAATTCACTAGCATAGCTGGATCAATGGCATTCCTGTACACAAATTAAAAAAAAATTAATGAGATAGAAATTAGTGGAGCAATAATTTTCACAGAAATATTTAAGAAATGAAATACTAAGCCACCAATCTAATGAAGGAGATAAAAGACCTTTACATGGAAAACTACAGTAGTCTGCAAAGGGAGACCCAAAAGGATATCGGGAAATGAAACAATGTCTCTTGTTCTTGGTTAGGAAGAAGCAATACATGAAAAAGACCATACCTCTAAAATTGTCACACAGATTAATGCAATCCCAATCAAATTACCAGTAGCATATCTCATAAAATTAGAGCAATTAAACCTAAAATTAATTTGGAGCCAAAACAGATCTAGAATAGCAAAAGCAATTCCAGGCTACAAAGGGAAGGCAGGGGACATCACAATCCCTGATTAGAAATTATGTTTCAGAATTACTGTGATAAAATGGCTTGGTACTGGCCTAACAGATAAACAAGGAAACAGAACAAAACAAAACAGACCTGAGGATCAGTGGAATAATTTGTAAGGTGCATACTCAACTCCAAATGCATTCAATCACCTAATTCTTGATAGCATCTTTCATAAATGATGTTGGAAACACTGGCTTTCCACATGCCAAAGATGAAAACTAGACCTATGTCTAGCACCATGCACTAGACTAAAATCAAAATGGGTCAATGATCTAAACATTAAATAGAAACAGTAAGTCTGCTGAGTTAGAAATGGATAGGCAGAGACTTAAATGTTATTTTTGCATGAGTCATCTGTGGCTCTTCCCTCAGGCTGCAGATGCCTGATAGGTGGCTAACAGCAGAACACAGCATGACCATCATCTGAGTCCTTGTCACTGTAAATCCTGCATCAGATTTCTTCTCAGCTCTGCATGGGGCCTGGTGGTCACTTAGGATCTGCCTGGACAGGCTTGGTCAGCCCTGAATTCTCATGATCTCTTTCAAGACTTGAAGACTCAAAGTGAGGGGTTGACAGGGATGTTCAGCTCTTTCGAGAAGCCTGCAGCTACTGTCCTGGACCTTGGGTCACCTGGATTCCAGGGAAAGGGAAGTCTCACCTGACAGAGACCCATGGAATCAGAGTCCTCTTCTGGAAGGAAAACCACCCCTCAGCCATAGAGATCCCAGATCTATGATGAGACGATGAGATGCCAAGCACCCGGCCCTCAGCCCACCAGCCAGTCCTGGACAGTGAGCTTCTACCTGTGTGGAGGTCCAGCCTGAACCCCTATATCAGGGTGACCCTTCTAGTCACTGAAGCTGGATCTTTTAGTGTCCTTCCTCTGACCTTCACATTGAAGCTTACTTCCTCAAATGAATCATACTGTAACAGTTAGCTTCAGGGTACATGAATGAAGTGCTCAGACATGGTTCCCATCCCAAGGAAATGTCATCGGACATGGAGATTTCCTATAATTTGACACACCTGTGAGACCTTGAGCCTACTGGTCCCGAATACTTTTCATGAGGGACTCTTTCTTAGCCTGTAGTTAAGTAAAATCCCATCCTGAGCCACAGGAGCCCTGGGATTGGCCCTGTGTCAGGGGCTTTTCTCAGATGTCTGGCTGACCAGGTCAACTTCTCCAAGCCCCATTCTCAGGGCACAGTTGGAGCCCTATACACAGCTGGAGGAAGTGAACCCCGTGGGGATGGTTGATGATGATGAGGTGTGGGGCTCACTGATTGTGATTCAGCCACAGTTCAGGAATGTGTGTGCAAGAACTGTGTGAGAGAGACACCAATGTGTGCAGACACCAAGCTACCCAACCCTTCCCCGCACCCTGAGACCACACCACACAAGGAAGCTGGCCCAGGGTTTTATTGAACAAGGCAGAGTTGGCTGTGTCCTGCCTCCACAGGTGTGGTTGAGATGCACAGGAGAAAGGAAGAGGGGATAGCTCCTGGGTGTCCACACCCAGCCTGTAGTCCTGGAGCTTGGGTACTGGGGCACCAAGGAGACTGTGTCAGGGCTGGGCTCCATCACAGGACTGAGGACACTGCAGGGGTCTTGGGTAAGGGGTGGTCATTGTGGCCTGGATAGAACCTTAAGCCTCATGACACCAGGACCTTGCCAGAACCAAGTAGTATTCCCAGGCCCTGAAGTGGACCTCGAAGGAGCAGAGCTGCTTCTGCTGAAAGAAGAGAGAGGGATGGTGAGTCAACTTCAGGAGAGAGGGAGGACCCTGGCCTTGAACATCAGGGGAGGAGGAGGGATGGAAGGGAAGTCCACACACGGTGCTGTCCTCAGCTCAGGGATCTCAGGCCCTCATCCCCTATGGCCCCCAGGGAGCAGCCCTGCAGGGTCAGGAGCCCAGAGGCACAGGAAGGGCAGGTACTCATCACCCTATCTCCTCTACCTAGGCTCAGGGCAACACTGAGAGGCACCAAGGGAAGAACCAAGCTTGGGGACCCAGAGACAGAGTACATGGATGACATCCATGACAGGATGACAGGGACCCAGTGCTCAGAGTATGGCCTCTGAAGACCTAGCTATCAGCAGAGGCTGGAGGCTGAGGGCGGAGTGTGATCTCAGCCCACTCAGGCCTCACCTGCTCAGCCTGGTTGTGGACAGGCAAGACTGGGACTCCTAGATCCCTCTTCCTCCTCATCAGCTCTGCTGCTGCCCCTCCCCCACCAGCAGGAGCACCCCAAAGGCAGGGGTCACCTCCTAGCACAGCACTTCCCAGGATCTCAGTAAGCACCCAATCAACTGTGTGCACATCCCTGCTCTGCTACCCACGTGTGCACAGATGTGTGGGTATACACACTCAAGTGCACCCCACTCCTGATGTTTTCTGCTCCTGACCACCACACTCCCCTTGCTCTGTTACTCCCATACACAATCTCATGACCACACTACTCCCTCACTACCTGAGTGGCCCCTGCCCACTTGAAGCTCATACCTGCTCCTCACTGAAGGGACAGTCATCCTGGGTGGGCTGGTCCTTGGTGCAGGTGGTTCTGCCGATCTCCACATCCAAGTAGTAGTTCATGCCGGCCGCCACCTAGGACAGAAGAGCAGGGCTCTCTCAGCACTCCCTCCACCTCACAGCCGTGGTTAGTGGACTCACTGGCCTTGCCAGGGCTCAGGCCAAACCCATCCAGCCCCCTCTGCTCCAGATCACCCCGGGTGATGGCCCTGCACTGTGTTCCACCTGTTCCTTTCCAAGGAGCTGCACAGAGTAGTCTCAAGCACCAGAGCAAGACAGAAAGGGGATCGGGCAGGTAGGAGTCAAGACTGCACCCTCTTGTCTGGGTCCTGGGAGGGAGGCCGACTTGGGGAGCAGCCTGTGCATTGAGCCAGCAATCCTGTCCAGAAGGATGGGCGGCTCCACCCTAGTGGCCTCTGTGTCCAATAGGATGCACTGGATTCTGTTCCAGGACAGCTGCAACCTGAGGCTTAAGCACATCTGATCCATCAGGGACCTGTTCCCCCACTCATAGCATCTTTTACCCTGGTACAGCAGCAGAAGGCAATTGAGGCTCACAGTGGAGACTCCCTGGACTCTCTTAGGAACCTTATGGGTTCACTGTGTGATGTAATCAAGAATACACACGAAAAGGTGGCAGCAATGTCATAGCCAGTGTCATCTTTGGGACAACTCACACCCCATCAATCCTTGCTAGGAATCCTCCTAGGCTTACAACTGAGCCTCCAGCTGGTCAGATGCTGCTGAGAGGCTGAGGTTATGAGCACAGAGTAGCTGCCCCAGGGAGAGGAGGCTGAGTCGGGATGGGCTGCAGGGCCTGGGAATGTTCTCAGTGGACATTGGCCACACCCCATGAGGCTCTGAGGCCACTGAGTGTTAGTATGAATGTGGCTTCTGGAGGTCAGCATGGTCCTAGGTATGAAGAGCAGGTCCTCAGGGGTGGGCAGTGGCCATTGTAGGGGGAATTACAAGGATCAGGGGAATCCACTCAATTCATGCACAGGTCCACGAATCATGGGAGCTAGGAGCAGAGTCCATGTGGCCTGGGATGACCATAGGAGGGATGCGTGTAGATCTCTGTCCCTGCTGTGTGGTCATTTGGTTCACAGTTCACATTGATGCAGGTCCAGAAGGACGTAGTCTGCATTAACTCAGGAGACTCTGACTCTGCTGTCCTGGCCAGCTGGAATTGGAGCCATGGCTAAGGGCCAAGTGTGGGACACTGATCTTGCCAGGGTCTAGGCCAGATTTCATGCAAGGAATTTTGAAGTACATTCACCAAGGGCTACAGGAATAGAGAAATATCATGGGCTGAAAGGGTGAAAAATACAGGGGTTGTCCATTGTGGGAAGGATTCCTGGGGAAAGTCACGGGCTACAGAGCACACAGCCCACCTGGGTGGAGACAAGACAGGGTGGGGGGCAGGGAGCACAGGGAGAGGAGCAGCAGGATGTGAAGGAGGACAGCACTTCCTGGGTGGCCCTCCCCAGCCCTGGTAACCACGCACCTGCTGGCGGACACGCACTACCCGTGACAAGCGGAAGAGGTACGGGTCTTGGCTGCCCTTGTTGTACTCTTCGAGGGCGAAGTCCACTACATACAGCACCTCTTCTTCATTAGGGTCTCCGTCTTCTATTTCCCCCATTAGGCGAAGCTTCTTTGTGAGTGAGTCCAAGGCCATGGGGGTCATGGCCAGGCCCAAGAGCAGGGCAGCCAGGAGCAGCAGATGGACATGCAGGGAGGAGGCCATGTCCATAGGACACGAAGCTGGAGTGGTAGGACACAGAGGGCAGTGGTGCAGGGCCACAGCACTGGCCCAGGCTGATCCTTCTTTATCCTCCAGGCCCTAGCCCCTCCCTGCTGCTTTCCCAGCCTCCAGCCCAGCCCCTCCTTTCCTGCTGGCCCCTCCTTCTGCTGTCCCTTCCAGTGCTGGCTGCTGTGCTTCTGTCCCTTTCTCCTCCAGGCTATGGGCCTGCTCCCTCCTCTTCCTCCTGTGCCCTCTCCCAGTCTTGCTCTTTATATCCCCTTACCTGTCCTTCTCCCGAGCTTCCCCAAGGCTCTATCTTCCTATCCTGCAAAACTCTGGTGCCTAAATCCTACGACTTAGAACTCTATTTCTGCAGGAAAAGAGACAGAGTTGTCTTGGCTTTCCAGGGGGCTCTGAGGTTAGGGGCCTGTGGGGATGGCTGACAGCACTTCAGGTCAGGGAATCATGGCAGCTCTGGTGGAAGGAGGTAGAAGGACTAGGGACAGAGCTGAGCACACTGGGCACTGGCCGGAGGACTCTGAGGACCCAAGAAGACTTGAGTACTGGCTAGGCCAGGACACAGGGCCAGAAGAGAGCACAGTCAGGGACAGGCTGGGGCAGGGGCTTTCTGGCCTAAGAGCAAGGAGCCAGGGATCTCTGGTAGGAGAAGGATGATCTGCTGCCTCATCGATGCTGGGGACAGAACCCTGGGGTGGGGACAGGTGGTTGGGGCCCTGATGGGTATACATCAGAGCCCAAGGGCAGCTCCTGCTTCTCTCTTGGGAAGCCACACTGTGCTCTGCTCCTCTGTCCTTGATGTACACCTTCAATGGGTGCTTGCATATGGTGATGTGCTCCATGTCTGTGTCCAGACTGAGGGGTTTAGTAAACCATAGTGACCTTGCCACCAAGATGCAGAATGGTCACCACCTGGGCTACCCAGTGCTCTGTAGGCCTGAGCCCTGACCCCAAGCCCTACCCAGACACAGGAGGGAGCCCCAAACTCTGTAAGAATCTAGAGATGCAGCAGAGGCCTCTAGCTGCAGTCCCCCTAGGCCTCCCCCACCACACCAGCTGGTGTTTTCACAGTCTGTAAGCTTGGGCTGCTCTAGAATTTTAAGACACAGACTCTATACTGTGTAGACAGTGCTACATGGGGTCACATTGGCTGAGGGGCCTGAGTGCTGGGCTCCACATGGCTTACCCTTCTCAGCTCTGTTGCACACACAGGAAGGTGGCTCTGGATAGTGCCCACACATTTTTTTTTTTCCTTTTCTCTGTGTTGGAAGCACCTGTAAATTGGACAAACATGTGAGGGTAGGACAAGGCCACAGTGCCTAAAGCAATCAAGTTGCCTCAGTCTTGAGAAAAGCATCCTGCCTGGACAATTTTGGTCATAGTTGCTAGGCAACCTTGTGTCTTATGATACTAACTTTGTCTTATCATACTAACTAAACAAATTCCCCTATTGTTCTTCAGGGTCTTTGCCATCATTTGAATTGGCTTCCACCTAACCTCAGCTTTTGTCTCTTGTCTATCTTTTCCTCATTCCTGCCACTGTTTTTGCCCTAGGATACACTGAGAGACTAACAAGTCCCTACACTTTTGTTCTTTTAAACTTGGAGGACCCAGCTGAGTTCTCTCCAGTCTTCTCCATCTTCCCATTTTTTCCTTTCCTAACCCAGGCTTTTTTCTCCAGTACAGGGGATAAACTCAGGTCCTTTGCACTAAGCTACATTCCCAGTACTTTTAAAAGTTTTTTAAAAATAATTTTATTGAGAAACAAATAGCAATGAGATAGTTTCAAAACCAATTAGTAGGACAGTTTCAATAATTAATATATTGCATATTGTTGTCTTAGTGGTTATTCATTGTACAAGCTGAAGACATGATATCCTGTCCACAAACACTATGAGAACAATCTTTTTATTCATTGATTGAATTAAGAGAATATACCTGTATGTCTATCCTAACTATTTTGAATATACAGATATAAAATGGTCATTCATTTGTATCCTCTTTTTTTTTGTTTAGTTTTGTTAGAGAAAGGTATTCCATTGTCATTTAAATATTGTAGGTGTGTGAATTCAGCAAAATATTACAATATAGTCCAGTAGTCCATAATAGTAGTGGGTTATCCATAGGACTGGCAATATCAGAAGTTGTTGACTTGAGCCTTTTACAACTCAGCATGTAAATATGGCTTTACTTTTTTACTTCGTTTTTATACTTTTCTGCTGGATGGTTAAGACCAAGATAAAGCAAGACCTACATAAGAGGAAATGTAACTTTTGTATCTGCCAAGGTCAGTCAAATTCCTTCAGGATTTTCCCGAAACTCTGTACAGCAGTTTGTAGATCTTTTGTCAGTGTCAGCCATGTGAATGAGTCATGGCCATTTCTTGAGCAATTTTCTCTCTGTGAAAGCCTGACAGAATGTTTTCTCTCCATATGACTCTCCTTAGGCACACTCTACATGATCAGTTGCTTTCCTCTGTGGCTCCATAATCTCCTTGATTAAAAAATTTGGGACGCAACTGAGTTACATTGTGTTGCAGTACAGGTTCTCCTATGTCCTGAGTCTTCACTGACCTTGAAAGACTAGGGCCAAAATGTTGGCTATCCTTGACTTTCTATAATTTTTGGTTTGCAAACTTAGGTTGTTAACCCTCCAGAAAAGAAGCTCATTATTATTACCCTACAACATAGGCAGTTGAGCTTAGCCTCACTATCTATCTGAATATCAAACATAAAAGTTTCTAAGTTTTAAGAGAGGGTTTCCCTAACTCACTAAGTTGCCTGGGCTAAGTTCAAAAGTATGTCATCCTGTCTCAGCATCAGGAGTGCTGGGTTATAGGTCTGAGCCAAGAAGCCTGGCTGCCCTCCTGTTTTCTATCTTCCTCACAAGCTTCATCCTTCTGCCTCAGGCAGGCATCAGCACTGCATGAGGCCTCACCAGCAGCTGAGCATACCGTGGAAGCTGCCCCGGCTTGGCTTTCTGGGTACGCCTCCTGCATGTCTGTGGCTTCTCCTCACCCCATCAGATGTCTGCATGGAAGTCCATCTCTCCCTGAGACTTCTCTGACCTCACTACTTAAAGTGATATCCTCCATTCTCTTTTCCCTTATTGTTTTCTCTGCACCTCTTGAGTTTCGGTGTATACATTTCTCATTTCTCATCTCTACATCCTGCAGACAAGCTCTAGCTTGTTGTCTGTTTGTTTCTCTTTCCTGTGCTTGCTGGCTGCTAAAATGTGCTAGTCAACAGGTCTTTGAGTTTGTCCATCCAGAGGCACTGACCTCCCAAGCCCCATGCTCATGCATTCCTAAAATTGTTTTTGTCTTGTTTCATCTTTTCCTGTGCCCCTCACACAGGCAGCTGGAAGATTTGGCCAGGTCCCTAGCAGTTAGGGCATATGTGTAATTTGTCCAAATTTAGAAATTTGGTAGATTGAAGTAAATTTAAAGAATGAGAAAAAGGCAGAAAAAAACTAGTAAGCATAAAAGAGAGTGTGGTAAAGAGATATGTGTAAGAAAATATTTCTGGTAAGAAACACTTGTCAGAATGCAAAACAGAAAGATATGGATAAAATCATAAAGCTAAGATAAGTTGCCAAAATCTGTGTTATGCACTTCTGGGAAGATATCAGAATGGAGAACAGCAGAGAAATATCCTTACCAAGATTTGATGTCCAGATACTGGAATATATGCTGGAACAGGAAGAAGCAGAGGAAAGTGGTAGGAACCCAGGAAGGACAAGAAGCAGGAATTGAAGCATGTGGGGAGAATGAAGAGAGAGACCTCCAGGTAGAAGAAGGAGCTGGCGGGTGGCACTTTCTCCCTGAGCCCTGACTCACTGCATGGGAGGGGCTGCTCACACTTACAGATGTTGCTCAGTGAATACTGGCAGGGCTAGAGGGCTCCATGGAAGACTGTCCTAGAGGAACACAGCAGTGCACACAAGGGACTGCAGTGGCTGCTGAGTTGTTTGAGTCCAGATGCCCCTAGGAAAGGGCACCTGGCTGGTAGGCTCCTTGGAGAGGGGCCGAGTGTGCTTGGGACTCAGAGTAACTGTGGCCTGGCTCCACCTAGCACCTCCAGTGGCTGGGTGAGGTGAATTCAAGCTGGCAGAGGTCAAGGAGCTAAGTTCAAGGTGGCAGGGAGCCAACTTCTAGCCAGCTGGAGGCAAAGAGTGATGTAGACTGAACCCACTGGGTTCAAGGCTCAAGCCAGAAATCATCCTGACCATCAGCAGAGCTAAGCAAGCAGGTCTTCCTGGGTTACTCACTACCCTGTTGTAAAGCTACAGCTGGTTTGCTGGAATTAATCAGATCTGGACTCTGTCTGCCCACCTTGACTGTTAGTGATAGCCGAGACATGCCCTGTAGTGGACATTGTTTTCCTTTAGTGTTTTTTGTTGATTTTTCCTGATTGCTTTTTCTTGTTTTCATGGGGGTGAACATGATTTGTAAGTCTTGTTGTTGCTCTGTCCATGTTTTTATTTCTTTCTTCTCTTTCCCTCCTATCTTCTTCACCAGTTTCCTACAGTTCATGTAATCTTCTTTTGTTTCCCAGCTTTACTTTTAACCTCTTTACCTCCTTCTGTTTCTATATTTTCCCAAAATGACTTTAAAATTTTTCTCCCCTAAAAGTAAAGTTGCCATTTTGGGTTGTATTTACAGTATATGATTTTCTGGTTTGCTTTTGATTTTGTTACATAACTATAAGCATAATTCTTATGGTGAAAGTTGGCAAATTAATAGTTGCCTCAGTTTGTCATTTTCTAGGCTGCATTTGATACTGTTGTTATTACTGATTGTACTACCTTATCCAAGGCAATATCATTGTTCCCATAAACTGTTCTTTCTAGTATTCCAGCACTAATATTGCCTAAGGTTCATAAGCAATGTTACAGGACAGTGACAAAGTAACAGAGGTGGGCCAAACCCCTAATAAATTAAAGACCTAGGATCTTGCATCAGACTCACTATCAAAAACTCAGATATACCTGGAAGATAACACTGAGATGTAGTTATTAAGGGTTCTCAATACTAACAATAAAGCTACCAGCCACAAACAATTTACAAATGTCAACCCGTAAATTAAATTAAAAAAAATAAAAGAGAATGAGAAGATATAAAAGCAAGATGCAAAAAGCCGTCCAGCTTCCCGTGGGTAAATCCAGGAGTCAATGTGATTCTGGAACTATTAGGAAAGCAATTAGACAGTTGATAGAAATGAAAGGAGTGAGGATAGGAAAGGAAGAAGTGAAATTAACACCTTTGAAGGCGGTGAGAGGCTCTTCATAGAATGGTTCAAAACTTTTACCAAGAGCATTCTAGTTGTCACAACCAAATTCAGTAGCGTAACTGAATCCGAAGTCAACACTTAAAAAAATCAATGACATTCCCATACCCACATAAGAAACTCACAGAGGGAGAAATTAGTGAAACAACACTTTTCACAAATGCATAAAGAAATGAAATACTTGGGAATCAATCAAGGGAATGAAGCAAGAGACCTTTACACTGAAAACTGCAGTAGCCGGAAACAGGAGATCCAGGAGGATATGAGGAAATGGAACGGTATTCCTTGTCCTTGGTTAGGAAGAAACAATAGGGCCAGCGGTATAGCTCAGCGGACTAAGCGCTTGCTTAGGTAAGCGCAGCGGCCAGGGTTCGATCCCTGCTTCCACTTGCCGCGCCGGCCCCGTCTTCGGGTGCGCTGAGCCAGCGATTGGAGTCCGGGCGTGGTGACGCGCGCCTGTAATCCCAACACTAGGGAGGCAGAAAGCAGGAGGATTGCTATGAATGTGGGCTGCATAGTAAGATCCTGTGTACAAAAAAAAAAAAAAAAAAGAAAGAAAGAAAAGAAAAACCTAAAAACAAAAAGGAAGAAACAATATCATGTAAATGGCCATACTCACAGAGTTGTTACATAGACTTAATGCAATCCCAATCAGAATACCCATAGGCTCACAGAATTAGAGAAATTAATCCTAAAATCCATTTTCAACCAAAAAGAGACCTCTAGCCAAAAGCAAATAGCAAAAGCAATTCTGAGCAACAAAGGGAAGGCGGGGGTGGCATCACAATTCCTGATCTGAAATTATACTACAGAGTTACTGTGATAAAACAGCATGGTACCTACAAAACAAAACAAAAACAGACAAACAAATCAGACTAGAGGATTAATGTAATTGATTGGAAGATCCATACAGAACTCCAAACACAATCAACCTCCTTCTCTTTGGCACAAGGCCAAACACCTTCACTGGAAGAAAGATATTCTCTTTAATAAATGCTAGTAGCAGGCTGGTGAGATAGCTCAGCAGACTAACTGCCTGCGTAGGCAAGCACAGGGACCGGGGTTTGATCCCCTCCCACGGGTACACTGAGCAAGCCACAGAGTCTGGGTGTGGTGTGGAAAAATTTTGTACCAGGTGTTCCTAAGACAAAGAGCTAATATCTAGGATATTTAAATAACTCCAAAAAATCATACCCTCATATTTTAATACCCAGTCAAAAACAGGAGTCTGAAATAAATGTTCACTTCCTAGTTGAAGAAGTAGAAATGGCAAATAAATACATGAACAAATGTTCAGCATCGCTGGCATTCAAGACATACAAGTTAAAACAATACTGAGATTCCATCTCATTCCAGAAGGAATGGCTATTATCAGGAGATCAAACAACAACAAATGCTTGCAGGGGTATGGGGAAAAGAGATACCCTCTCCATTCTGGTGGATGTGTAAAATGATATGACCACTGTGGAAATCATGGTGGAGATTTCTTAAAACTTAAAAACTAGAGGTTATATTTGACCCAGCTAGTTCCCTTCTTGGTATCTTCTGGAAAGAATTAAAAGCATCATACCGCAGTGATAAATGCAAACACATGTTTATAGCAACACAGTTTGTAACAGCTAAATCTCAAAGCAGGCCAATTGCTCCTCAACAAGTGAAAGGAGAAAGAAGATTAATTTTAATACAGTGGAAACTGCTCTTCTGTAAGGAAGGATAAGCTTGAGGGGTTCTAGATAAACAGATGCTCCCTGAGACCCCAATCTTCAGTAAAATAAATTGACACGTATGTTCAAATGCTACATTGTTTGTATTATGTGGGAAATTATGTGTAATTATGGACCAGAATGTACAAGGGATATTGATAAATGGGAACAAAACATTTAAATGGGAAAGGAACAGGATTGGGTAAAGGAAAGGAAGATAAGAACAAAAGAGAGAGAACAGAAGGAAATAAAGGTTTTGTAAATAAGGAGATGAATGGTTGAAGGGAGGGGAGGGGAGTGGAAAAGAAAGAATCAAGGTATATCATGTACAGTAAAAATAAGTAAAAATTCCCTTTGATGAATGTTATTCTGTATATCTGTATATCAATTTTTTAAAATTAAAAATAAGAACATTTGTGAGGGACAATTTTCTATTTTTTAAAGAGTAATAAAAAAATTAGAAAAGCCATCCGATTTCACTATACAAAATAATAACAATTTAACAACGGTTTAAAGAGTAATAAAAAAATTAGAAAAGCCATCCGATTTCACTATACAAAATAATAACAATTAACAACGGTTGTTATTTGCATAATGTTGTCTTCCAATTAGTTGTTGAGATTACCAGATATAACCACGCACAACTGGTTAAAAAGAGTTTTAGGAAATTAAAAAGGAGAAGAAAAAAACATTTAAGCATCAACTGCTCCTTTTAGTAGCCCAGCAGGAATCAGCAGTACAATCATCCAAGCTGTCCTGTATTATACAATACAGATCTTTTCCTTCTTTTATTCTTTTCCTCATCCCAGTTCTTCCTTCCCTTTGAATAGTTTCTTTTTATTTTTGTTTTATCGAAGTACAAATATCAATGAGACAGTTTTAAGATACCTTGACAAGATGGATTTGATAAATTAATGCATTGCAAACTGTTTTCATACTGTTTTGGTATCATAGAAGGTGCATACATGATATTATACTTACAGACATTATTATACCGTATGTCTCTTTTCAGTAAATTAAGAGTGTAGCTATTTGTGTATCTTATTTTTTATACCTGAATTACATCAAGGATTCAATAATTAATACTTTCTACCTTGCTATTTTCCTAGTGGTTGTCCATAGTACTAGAAGCCAACATAATGTCCTGTCCAACCATCATTAGTGCAAATCTTGCCTCTCATAGAATTATGTAGAAGCATGGTGTATCTATCCCAACTGTACTGTCCATACACACACATCATGATTCTTCCTTTCTATACCCTTTCCTTTGTCTACACCTGTCAGAGATGGGCACTCCATTGTCATTCAACTAATTTAGGTGCCTGAACTCGACAACACAATCCAACAGAGTCCAGCATTCGACAACAATAGTGAGTTATCTGAAGAAGTTGTTGACCATAGCCATTTACAGCTCAACTTATTATTATGGGCCCGTGGTGTGTACTTCATTTTTATACTTTTCTGCGGGATGGTTAAGACCTAGATAGAGCAAGACCTATATACCAACACATGTACTTTATGTTTCTTATGAGGTCAATGAAGTCCCCCCAGGGTTTATCTTGTAGTCCTGTACCTTATTCTGTAGATCCTTTGTCTGTGTCATCCATGTGGATGAGTCACGGCCAATGCTTGACCAGTTTGCTGAATAGTTTCTTTCTCTTTTGTCGTATCTATTGTACCTTTCAGATTTTATTTACTCTTTCAGGTTCTTACACTAATGAGACAATATGATATTTGCCCATGAGGGTTTGATTTATTTCATTTATAAGTATGATTTCTGGTTGCATACGTTTACCTGTAAAAGTCTCAAGTACATTTTTTATAGCTGAGTAATACTCCATTGTGTAAAAATACTACATATTTTTGGGTGCACATACATCGCTGTGGTATGGTGTTTTCTGTTCTTTTGAAAAAATTACCCAGGAGGAGAATAGCTTGGTTGAATGGGACCAGTAATCCTACCTTTCTGAGGAATCTCCGCACTGATTTCCATAGTGATTTTTTCAGTTTTCACTCCCACCAACAGTGAAGAAAGGTTCTTTTTTCCCCACATCCCCTCTAGCATTTGTTATTAGTTGACTTCTTTTTAATTGATGTATTTGATACAGTGTCTCACTACACAGCTCAGACTCATGGTGATCCTTGTGTTTTCAGCCTCCCAACTGCTGGGATTACAGGTGTGCCCCACCATTTCCAGACTTGGTCCCTGGCTCAGTGTGTCCTGGGGGTTGTGCCAGCGCAGCATTCAGGAGTAGGGATCCAACTCTGGTCCCTGTGCTTGCCTAAGTAGGCACTTAGTCCGCTGAGCTATCTCACTTGTCCTTTGGCTGACTTCTTGATGAAAGCCATTCTTTCTGTGGTGAGATGGAATCTCAGGGTTGTTGTAATTTGTAGGTTGTTGTAATCTCCAGTGACCAATGATGGTGAGCATTTTTTCATATATTTATTTGGCATTTGTATTTCTTTGGAGAAAAGTATATCCATCTCAGATGCCCATTTTTGGATTGTGTCTTTGCATTTTTTGGACCCTTGATTCTTTATATGGGCTAGATAGAAGTACTTTGTCTGAGGACAGTAAGATAAAGTTTTTTCCTCCAATTTATTGTTTTTCTTTTTATTCTGTTGGTGATTTGACATGCCTTTTCAAAAAGATAAGATCTGAGTTATTGATTCTTTAAAGTATTTCCCGTGTAGTTTTGTTTTTGTTAATGATCTCTCTACCTACCTCTGTGTCTTCAGGATTTCTACCTACTTTCTCCTGTGAGGAGCAAATTTTATGAGAGAAAATTTTTTAGTGTAAGTTGGTCCATAATCACAAGCTTAACAATGTTTTTAAAAGTCAAAGCTTGTAAATAAATGTGAAACAAAATTGTATGCATAAATCAATGTTTTCTTAAAATGTTGATCCACTCTTAGTAAAATTTTTTCGAAACCGCCCTGAAAAACAAAGGTTTGTGTTTTATCAAGCTAATTTCTGTTTTCTGTTATTAGATTTTGATTACCTAGGGAAAGGATGCACTATACAGACAGAGTTTGCTTAAATAATCAGTTTACAACTGTGCTTTAGTGAACTCTTGTTACTTTAGTTTTTTACAGTTTACTTTTTAGTTTTCATTTTCTATTAATTTTATTGAGAAATAGCTATGAAACAGTTTCAAACCCGATTAGTAAGGCAGTTTAAGTAATTAATACATTGCATATTGTTGTCTTTGTAATACAAGATGCAAACATGATATCCTGTCCAAATACTATTAGTATAAATATTTATTATCATTGATTTAAGAGAAAGTAGCTGTATATCTATCCTAACTATTTTGTATATACAAATACAAAATGATAATTTATATCCCCTTTTTTGTTTAGTTTTGTCAGAGACGGGTATGCCATTGTCATTTAAATATTGTAGGTGCTTGAATTCAGCAAAATAATCCAATCTAGTCCAGTAGTCATAGTAGTAGTGGGTTTTCCATAGGACTGGCAATGTCAGAAGTTGTTGACTTGAGCCTTTTACAGCTCAGCATATTAATGTAGCTTTACTTTTTATACCTCATTTTTATACTTTTCTGCTGGATGCTAAGACCAAGATAAAGTAAGACCTGTATTATAAAAAATATAACTTTTGTATCTGCCAAGGTCAGTCAAATCCCCTCGGGGAAACCCCGTACCATAGTCTGTAGATCGTTTGTCAGTGTCAGCCATATGGATGAGTCATGGCCATTCCCTGACCCATTTGCTCTCCTTTACAGCATACTTGACAGTTCTTATGTTAGAAACTAGAGCTGTGTAATGCGAGGACTAGGCACACGGTGAGAATGTGCAAAGGTTGTGAAAATAGTGACACCGGAGTGTCCCCTTACAGGCTAGCCAGGAAGTGCTTTCTTACCGGAAAGGAACAACACACCTGGCATCTGGACCTGATCATTATGACATGGCCAGGGGAACCTAACATTCCTGATGCTACTGAATGCCATGAAGTTGGTGAGACTGCCTCATGGGGGGAACTGTGCCCTATATTGATTGGCTGTAACACATTAATTTATCATACAAAAGAGAAACACTTGTGTTTCAGGTAATATTTATTTTATTATTAATTTTATTGAGGGAGAAATAGTAATGAGACACTTTCAAAACAGGTTAGTAGGACAGTTACAATAATTATCACATTGCATATTGTTGTCTTCATAGTAGTTATACATAGTACAAGTTGCGGACACGATACCTTGTCTAAACACTATTGGTTCAAAACTTTCTTCTCATTGAACTAAGAGAAAGTAGCTGTATACCTATGCTAACTATTTTGTATATACAGAAAAACGCTAATATCTTTATTTGTAGGCATTAATGGCATTTCCAAAGCCATTGTCATATTTTTTGGTCACTACTATTAAATTCTAAAGATGTCTGAAGTAAAAACGAAATCATGATTGTAGCTTCACTACTGACCCATACATTCAAAATTCTGCCTTAAAAAAGAAAAGCTATATTGATGTATAAAGCCTTGTTTATGATGCTCATGATTACAGACTTCTAGTTACTACTGGCTTCTTCATATGTCAAGTGGATGTCATATGGTTTGGGCTTTGCTTATAAAATTGGCAAGTGTGGCCTATCCACATTCCTCAGGGCTGTGAATTCCAGCCAAGAAACTGTAGAGCACCTTGGGGCAACAGGCCACTCCCTGTGAGGTGGGTGGGATCTGACTGGAACCTCCACTGTCCGGGGAGAATTTCAGCAGGAGGAGTCGCTGCTGCCCACATGGACACTGAGGCGGTTGACCTTGTGAGTGTGGAGCACTGAGGGCCCAGGCTAAGGTGCTTGCTACCTGCCCATTCCCGGTAGGATCTGCATTCTGCTTTGGGACAGGCAGGAACTTAAATGCCATTTTTCCTATGAACTGTAGCTGTTCAGTTAGACTGCAGATGCCCAATAGTTGACCAACAGCAGAACACAACTAGACTGTCGTTTCTCCCTTGTCACTGTAAATCCGGGGTCAGAACTCAGCTTGGCATGGGGCCTGGTGGTCATTTAGCATCTGCCTGAACAGGCTTGGTCAGCCTTGAATTCTCATGATCTCCTCTCCTTCAAGACTGAAGACCCAACGTGAGAGGTTGACAGGGACATTCAACTCCTCCCAAAGGCCTCCAGCCATTGTCCTGGACCTGCCATCACCTGGATTCCAGGGAAGAGGGAGCCTCAGGCACTGAGACTCCATGGACCCAGAGTCCTCTTGTGGAAAAAGAGATCCCTCAGCTATCGAGATCCCAAATCTGTGATGAGGACAAAGAGATACTGAGCACCTGGAGCCCAGCCCACCAGCCAGTCCTTGACAGTGGCCTTCTGTTTGTGTGGAGGCCCAGCCTGAGCCCCTGTATTGGGGTGATCCCTCCAGCTTCCTAAGCTGGATCCTTTCCTGTCTTTCCTCTGACCTTCCAGTGC